>JASCZW010002488.1:0-163849 GCA_034211315.2 Aedes japonicus
AATTTTTGGAAAAATTCCTGATTTGTTGGAGAAACTTAAAAAAAAAATTTGCATGAATTCCATAACCTAATATATTTAATCCTTAACTCTAAAAAATCCACAAAGGGTTTTTTAATATTATTCCTTAAGTTTTTTCTAGGATGTCTGAAGGGATTTTCACATATACTTCTCCAGAAAATACTTCAATGATTTCTTTAATTATTCCGTTGGAGAAGTGTTTGTTTCAAAGTTATTTAAAAAGATAGCTCCACAAGTTACGGCAGAGTTTTCTGCAGGGATTTCAACGAAAATATTTTTCTTCTAAATTGAAAGTATTTTCTTGCATTCATGCAGAGGAATTTTGGGAAGTGAGCATTGTTCTCAATAGATATTTTTGCAATTCGAATCATTTATTTCGAACGGGATTTTTTGTTATCTTTAATATAGTCTTGCAGTGTGAAAACCTATGAATATTTAGCGCAATTGTAAAACAGTTCCAGATCGATGGCACCAATTAAAAAAAAGGCTTGTGGGTTTTGAATCAGATGAAGCATGGGTTCTGACCAAGGGGTGGATCGCTCAGTACACTTTTCTCCTGTGTTATTTTTTTAGTGTGTCTACAAGTGTTTCAATGTTCTAGAAGTGCCCGTAATGAGCTAAAAGTGCCGATGTGTTGACAGCCCAAATTATTATTTTCTGCGGAGCCTGGCAACCACACCATGCATATTGGCGAGGTTGCTGGTTTCTTATTTCTATAAGCTCAACTGTCAAAAGTGTTCCTCAGAGTGTCACATATGTGGTATGGATTGAAAATCGAAGTGCCGCAGTTATGAAACACATTCGTCTAGAGTGTTAGACATAGCGGCTTATACACTGTTCTAAGCGACTAACCCTGGGTTCTGATCGATCGGTCAAGAAGCTGTTGAAACGTGACTGTCCTCATTTGATAATTATCAAATGTACTGGCTCCTTGTGCCAGCAACGCATTCGAGAAGCTGCCATTGGACCTGGAACAGTTTATGCAATCCGATACGATGCAAGGAATTCCAATTGATAAAAGGTATCTTGGAATTGAAGCCTTTGAAAGTTCTGCGTTCATCTGCCACTAGGCTAAGGTTGAAGTCTGGCTCATGGAGTCTGGAAACTGGCTTTCCCTTGCTTAGAAAGTCCATTGCAAACTTTCTACTATTTCCTGTACAAATAATTTCCTGTAGAAAGAAGATTCGTTTTGCTGGAATGTGATTTACAGAAACTTATAGGGATAATTTCACCTAAGCCCTATTGAAAAGACCATTTTGTATCAGATTTTGTGATCAGAATATAAATCGCTTTTTGTTTTGCATTCAACTCAATAACAGTTATAAGAAAAGACGTGAAAAGTTTTCATATTACGTTTACAACACAAAGTTTGAAGCAAAGATGATCTCCTGCAGTTAAACAGAGATAAAAAGCTTTTGAAAATAATGTGGCAGCCCTGGTGTCAACGGAAGCTGATAAGACTAGAGCCTACGAAGTTTATTTTGCTTGGAGCCCGAAGAACACGTTCAACCCACCCTATATAATATCAGTCGTAACACCAAACAATCGATAATTAAATCACTAGGACTATTCTTGAGCTACTGTATTGATGTACCAGAACATGAAATAGGATTAAACAATTTTATATTTTATTTATTTTTAAAAAACTAAAGGGTGTTCACAGTTAAATTGCATCACTTAAAACTCGACCTCAAAAACAAGTCTCTCAACCGATTGTCATGAAGTATTCAGGGTATAAAATACAATGTATAATCTTGGTAAAGGTGAATCCTAGAGGGTTTGCGCTGTTAAGTGGAATACCTGTAACTAGAAATTAGAAGAAAAATTAGTATTCTCCATTTAATTCCAACTACCTTTGCTTATCTTCGACAGATACGCGTATTTCGTCTACAATGTGCAGACTTATTCAGTGTCTCGTACTAATAACTCGACTTTGAGGTAAGGTATTTTTATTTCGCTGTATTTCAATACCAAATCCAAAAGTCCGAACTTTCTTCTTAATACCACGCATAAGATTTTGTACAACGCTTGAACCGACATTTTTTTCCGCTCTCAACCATGACTTCAACATTTCCTGTTCTGTAGTGACAACTTCAGGATGCTTACGAAGTTCGTGCTTCATTATAGCCCAACATTTTTCAATTGGCCGCAACTGTGGAGAGTTTGGGGGATTAAGAACCTTCGGCACGAAATTGACACCATTCGTCTTGTACCACTCCAGAATATCCTTGGAGTAGTGACAAGAGGCTAGGTCCGGCCAAAAAATGTAGGAGCGTTGTATGTTTTGAGAAACGGAAGCAGTCGTTTTTCCGGCATTCATTTATGTATACTTGACCATTTACAGTTGAAGTTGTCACGAAAGGCTTGCTCCGTTTACCACACGAACAAATCCTCTGCCAAATCATAAATTTCTTGGGGATTTTTGACACTTGCTGTTTCCTGAGAGACTCTGGAACATCGAACTTGTCTTTCGCAGTCACATACTGGTTGCCGGGAATTTGTTTGAAGTCCGCTTTTACGTGTGTTTCATCGTCCATGATGCAGCAGTATGGTTTCGTCAGCATTTGTGTGTACAGCTTACGCGAGTTAACACCCGTCTTCCGTGGGAAGAAAGCGACGTGACATCGAGGTAAACATTTCACCGTGGGATCCCGAAAATGCTGAGCCGACACCGCGACCGTGGGACTGTCATCATGTAGCTAGGGACAATTAGGTTTCTTAGCAATTAGAATTGTATTAATAAATCAGTCTTGTTTTAACATCGGATCTATACGTTTCGGCTTTTATTTTTTGTGAACCCCCATCTGTAAAATCGTAACTGGCGCCCGAATAGGGACCTTCGCGTGTGGAATTGATAAGTTGAATTGTTGGTGAAAAATCTTAAAAAGTGAAGACAAGTGGTAGTGAAAATCTTGAAAAGTTGACAACCATTCAACAAATAACGGTTCAAAGAGCCGTGCTGCTAACGAAATCTTCATATCAGTGCAGTGCTAAAAATCCTAAAAAAAATCATACCCGGTTGAAGGAGCCGGAGCCGCCAAGTGAAACCTGGTTCAAAGAGCCAGCATCAACAATCAACGAAGCAGAAAAGAAGACACCGTGGAAAACTCCCGATCGGCACAAGGGCCCTCAGTAGCGGATCAGCAAACAGGAACCTCCCGAAGTGCCTGCTTCTTTTCTCCCCACGGAACGAAGGGATGAAAATTTTATTGATATTTCTGGTGCTAGACGTTGGACTTAGCAACACGCAGACGATTTCAATACAAAGACGGACAACCAACCATTGTTTATCTACCATCAAGGACATGGACGAATTCAAATTGACTATAATTATTACATACATCATTTTAATTTAGGCTCATTTCAATATCAAATACAGAATCTCAAATCAGAGTTCAAACAGATAGAAGGCAATCAGTTTACCACTTTAATACTTACAAAATTTAATGATATTGATTCAACCTTAAAAAATTTGGTACCTGTAAGAAGAGTAAGACGATGGGATAGCTTAGGTACAGCGTGGAAATATTTAGCAGGAAATCCAGATGCTAATGACTTAAAGATTATCAATAACTCCATTAATAGCCTTATTAGCAATAACAATCAACAAGTTCGAATTAATAGAGAAATATCTTTACAAATGAAAGAAGCTCTTTTCAAAACAAAGGAATCTATCAAATTATTCAATTCTAAATCTTCTGAATTATATTCTCTGAACATATATTTAAATCTTGAATTTTTGTATGAAAAACTATTCCAGATAAGAGAAACAATGATGTTAGCAAAAATAGGAATTCTTAACGAAAGAGTATTGAGTCCATCTGAAATTGATTTAATTATAAATGATTTAGCTAGGGAAAACATAACAGTCTGGAACACCGCCGAAGCATTGTCCTATGCGACCACCTCTATAGTCACCAACGCTTTCGATATTGCTCTTCTGATCAAGTTACCGAAATTGGATCCAAGGATTTATAGAAAGATTTTCGTGCTGCCAACATGGTTTAATAATCAACAGATCCATGTTCTAATAACCATTACCTTAACCATGGAAACAAGTACTACATTGTTCACAGCCTGGAATCAAAGATCTTCGAGACAACAGACATAACACCAGACGATACAACATGTGTGCCCAACCTTCTCAATGGAAAATCAGCGAAATGCGTATACCTTGCCAACCCGAAGGAAGAAGTCGTTTTAATCGACAATCAACACATTCTCACCAATCTTCGGAAGAATTTCACCCTACACACCAACTGTGGTTCACCGACAAGGAACCTATCAGGAACTTACCTTATATCCTTCAGCAACTGCGAGGTAACCATTGATAACAGTACCTTTTTGCATCAAGTTCAAAATACTACAGGTAAACCAATTTACTTACCGTTATATGGAATTCCATTGAAAAACAACGAACAGTTGTTAACTTGAGTTTAGACCATCTTCATAATCTACATATGGAAACCAGGAAGGAAATGAAGGCGATTCGTTTAAATGCCACGAGTCTCCAATGGTCACACTGGACAATTTTTGGAGGACTATCGGTCACTCCTATAATCATATGTGCTGTTTTCTTTCTATTCCATCTTAGAGGATCTAAGGTGGACATACGGATAAAACAACAGGACAAGACCACGAAGGACGAAACCAAGGTCAACGTGCCGCTAGAGGAGCCCATTCGTACGGAGCCTCATTTTTAAGGAGGGTCAAGTTAACACCCGTCTTCCGTGGGAAGAAAGCGACGTGACATCGAGGTAAACATTTCACCGTGGGATCCCGAAAATGCTGAGCCGACACCGCGACCGTGGGACTGTCATCATGTAGCTAGGGACAATTAGGTTTCTTAGCAATTAGAATTGTATTAATAAATCAGTCTTGTTTTAACATCGGATCTATACGTTTCGGCTTTTATTTTTTGTGAACCCCCATCTGTAAAACCGTAACTCGCGCACGTGTTTTAGCTGCCCTATTCTGTTTTTTATTGCGGTTTGGAGCTTTCTGAACTTTGAATGAACGGAGCCTGGCTCGTTTCTTGACTTTCTGCACGAAACTTTTGGTTAAGGGCAGTTTTTTCGCGACATCCCGAACGGAACAGTTGGGTTTGCGTTTTAAGGCAGCAACCACTCGCTTGTGATCCTTCACACAGTTCGGAACACTTTTCCTACCACTCACCTTCTTCCGATCGACAGTTAAACGTTCACCGAAACGTTTTATAACACGTGACACTGTAGACTGGTGAATTTTCAACATCTTTCCGATGGCTCGGTGCGAAAGAAGTGGGTTGTCGAGGTGCGTGTGCAAAATGTTCTCGGGCACTTGCTGTTCCTTCGACTCCATTTTCGAAACTACGACACATTTCACAATGAAACTCACGTGGTGTAAACAATACACGCTGAGGTCATTTCCCCAAAATTTTGTTGAAATCAACTCAAAGGGCGAAATGTTACAGCTTATTGAAAGTGGTGCAATTTAACTATGGACGACCTTTAAATAGACGTGAAATATAGTTTTATACTCAAAAATTTGAAGATATGCCAGATGACTACACATATCATGGAAAGTATTCACATATCGGTAAAAAAAAACTCTACAAGAGATACACTGTGAAAAAAAAAACACTGACACGCAACCTTTGCCACCCTCTATAACCTATAGAATAAGTTTTTGTTGCACAAACACTCAGTCTTGTATTTCTTCTAGTCATCTCCTCCAAGAGCAGATATACACTCACTTCTACGATGTCCATTGAACAATTCTATAAGCCATATAAATTCGAATTGTATAGATTTCACTGTATCGCATTACAGTTTGTAATGTAAAACTTTTTGAAAATTAATTTTGCTTGCATAAATATCTAACCATAGGCATTGTTACAACCGTAGAGATCACGCTGAGACGGGGTCACTTACCGGTTCATTATTTGAATGCCGTCTGTTTGTTTATTCCGTAAATGTCCTGGAGGAATTTGCGCGGACACACGTGCTATATCTCAAATCAACTACCGGGTTTCGGTAGGGCCCTGCTATGTTTACACTCAGCACGTTAGCGCCGTCAGCATTGATGTCCACCCCGAGTCCATCCCTAAACTGCATCGCCAATCTGCACGACGCCGAGGACTCCCATGCAAATAGTAATTATTGAAATGTAAACATGACTTTGCTGTTTGTTTCAGACTGTAGTTCCTCAGTCCGACTGTTTCAACCCTTTCGCCAGGCTGCTGCTGGGTATGATAAACAAATTTCGTTATAACGGTATGAGCAACTGTTTTTGTTGCTGGTTGCTGTAGCTGTAGCCTTTGTGATTCCATTAGCTCACGTGCTGGAAAGAGGGTGACGTCCCAATTTCATTTTATTTAAGTTTTTTTTATGTTGAATACGGCTAGGAAAGGATTGAAAATCGTGGAAGTTTTGTTGGGAATGTGCATTGTTAGCTGCTGTCACCAAAACAAAGGACGAAGTGCATAAGAGCGTTAAATCTCGTGTAACGAAAAATTGAGGAAGCATGATTTGCAGCAAAGTGAGAGGATTAGGCTTTGTTTGATGAAGTCGGACGGCCGAGTCGGTGCCGGGTAGCGAAGTTAATGAAAATGATTAACGGACAATGCGGCTTCTGGGTAATTTTGCATTTGATCAATGTTATGCAGCTGGCGGGAAGCTGGTTGATTTTATAAGCTGCCAGTATTGGGAGTACGGTTAATTGATTACGTCAGCTTCAATGTAACATAAAAGTCACGATGCATGCTTGAACCACTTGTTCATCAGCTTCAAAAAAACGGTCGTGCAAGGACAAACCAAAAACCGTTACAACCAACTGTTGTACATTGTTATGACCCTGAGATTATTCTACAGCAGTTGCAAATTAACTTCAACCAACAGGCGCATTTAAAGTTTAAACAACCAGCCAGGTGCGATTACCCATCTGCATCTTCATCACTTTCTCGACAGCTCGTTCAACTCGTGATGAAAGTGTCAAAACCATAGAAACCGCAAGATGCCTACACCTGTAGTCGTTTGACCTCGAATCGATGAAATAAACAACTGCGGTATCATCGTAGGGAAGGAAAGAGTAATTTCTTGTTTAAGGACAACTACATCGAATGTCCTTACAAGACACATGGTGACGGAAGTCCTTTTTACACGCCACTTTTCGTCAAATTAGCAAGATATATCATTAAAAGAAGGCGAGACACGTTCCAAGAAGTGTGTAAGTAAAAAAGTATAACATTTGAAGGCCACGTCTCCACGGAATGACAGACATGTTACGCAAAAAGGTGGAAGTTGTTGAAAGATCATTAAATTGGCCCTATGAGTTATGGAAAACTATCACTTTTTCCATGGTTGAATATGAGGCATCATGCACCATATGGCAACAGAATCATATTTGTTTACATGAATACTATTAATTCACGTGCCATGCACCCTCGTGTAAGTGGCTGCAATTGCGGTTGGATGAGTCGCTAATGTATTTTGAAGGGATCCACCCGAGAGAAAAAAAAATCATTATTGAAAAATTAGTTTCAACTGAGTGAGTAAAATGTGTCATATGTCACATAGCTATAGAAAAGCAAATCTACCTTATAATCATAACCTTCTCAAACCCGAGCATTATGGTTCGAAATTTGAGCGCTGAGGATAGCCCTGCCATCCGTTCGTTCATCCGCCACGACCGCAAAGCGCCCCAATACAGAAAGGACAAAAAATGGGATAATAATTGCATAGCGCACGCGTTCCTGGACTTTATGTTATTGACTGTAATTAAATTAACGATGTCAGAGCGAGGGCTATTTGTATGCAAGCGTTTGTCCAAAACTGAGCGTATTGACGGTCGAACAAAACTGCATCGCGTAATTTTCCTCAAAAAGGGGTCCGACAGGAGTGCGAGTGCAATGGCTTTTGTCGCGCATTTGTCCTATGCCGCGACGGGGTGAACTGTACATATCACGAATGCAACAACTTTAAAACAGTAACAGATTGCCATTGTGTGCATGTGACCCCTTTCTTTGACTACAGTTTGAAAAAGCCAGAAACGTGTAACAGGCCGAGTTTTTTTATTTGTGAGTTGAATCGTCTGAAGTATTTTGCTCTCTGTCATCAATTAGGCAAGAGTAATTATTCCTTGTACAGATTATGAACATTGAAACGTTATTGAGCGGTGGCGATTTGAGGTGACTAGCACATGAACGTAAGATTCAACATTTCAATTGAATAGATCCTAGCTCGTTCTTTACGAAAGTAAGTGTTTTAGAGAAATCTAAAAGTTAGTATGGACCCGATTTTTCATACAACTCCTCCAAATTATCTATTTTTTGATAATCATAAATATTTGAATATCATAAATAAAGGGTGTTCCGATAAAAATTTGGTCAAACAGTAATGTGTGTGAGTCGATCAAAGCTTTTCTTAATAAGTCAAATTCTTTTTTTTTTCATGTTCAGTTAAAACAGAATACAGGAAAAATATTCAGGTAGGCTTCCTTTCTACTTAATGCGAATTGCCGAATCTTTCGTTATAGAGTTTTATTTTTTCGAATCAGTATGGTTTTTCTTTCTGTAAAAAGTATTTCATAGCTAGGGCTTCAAATGATGAGTTGATAACATCGAAAAAGGGTGCGACATAAGTTCCTACCTCACGCCTCCACGAGTCATATGATCACAAAAGACTGCCAGCTGAAACATGGAGACGCTGGTTGGCGTAACCTGGGCAATGTTGTCATTTTGACAATAGCGAAGTGAGGGGGTGCGAATTGTTAATCATATCATAATTTTCCATTCTCATATCTTTCAGGTCTTCCAGGTCATCATTGTAAAAATAAATTAACATTTACCATTATTTTTTTTTCTCATGGCTGTCATACATTGTTTAAGTTTTCTGGTTCATAATGGATGCGCAACAGGGGGTAAGTCACCCGGCCACCTTGTGTGAACACCTTTAAAAACACAATCCGCTATACTTCAAACACACCCGCCCCCACATGAGAGATAAATTAATTTCTGGCAACACTTACACGAATCGCATGTTTGTTTTCTCAAACTTGCCCTCTCGCTTGGACTAATGTGCTTTATATGATGCATAAGTGTGCGTGTTTAAACGTCAAAAGTGTCCATGGTTGCCAATAAGCATTAATTTTCGATTTAGTACTGATAGATAAGAAGAAACACAGAAACACCTTCCGACACATTGACACAAACACAACGTGGCAGAGATACTAACCCCCTGATGCGCAAGTTTGTCTATAATTGCAACAAAACAGCAGTCGGTACACATGTAATTTTCGGTTCATTTTATAACATCCCTTCACTATGTGTATTATCTTACATGACATTGTTTATTCATTACCATTACCATTCACCCTTATCATCATCATTACCATTTTTATCGTTGCTTGTGTTTTCTTGATTGATATATTAACATTAAAATAATTTTATAATTTTTAGCGAATAGGTTATCTATACTTTTAATTATTATGTCTTATATGTCCAATTATTTTTTTAATCCTTTCTTCTCCTCTTATGATTGAGAAGTATCTAGTGCCTTTAATACAAGAAACTGCAACGGAATCGGTGGTAAGTTTTGTACTTATTACTGAATGAATTTTTCATTTCCGGTGTGTAAATGGACATTTACACAAATCTAAGCTGATCTCATTCGTGTAGCGCTGTGTGTCATTTGGCTAGTTTCTGATTTTACAGTTCAATTTTTGTCAACTGTATCATAACTCACAATATCATTATACTTGGGGATATTGTTTTATTGATTTCACTCCTGATAATTTGAACATTACTTATTATGTAGAAGGAGATGTTCGCTCATCACCATGAGGCACCAAGAGTGAACAACAATGTTTTTGGCTAGAATGAAAGATGTGAAGAGAAAGTGTTGAAAGGTCCGTCAGAGTGCGGCAGGTAGGAAAATTAACAGATGTTTTTGAAATTTAGCGAAAGGGTATCCAATGGTACTCGAACCATGGACGTCAATCTTTGCCTAACATCCCACTGCGGGGTAGGTTGTAGCGACGGAACAAGTCCGCCACTTCAACAGGCAAAAATGGTTCGAGTACCATTGGATACATGCCCTTTCGCTCAATTTTCAAAAACATCTGTTAATTTTCCTACCTGCCGCACTCTGACGGACCTTTCAACACTTTCTCTTCACATCTTTCATTCTAGCCAAAAACATTGTTGTTCACTCTGGTGCCTCATGGTGATGAGCGAACATCTCCTTCTACATCATAATCGTTACTCCTCGCACGGAGAATACATAACATAACAATTAATGTACATTACTTATTGTTTTTGTATGTCCATTTGTCTTTAACTTTCTTTCAATCAATTCCCTGTTTCAGGAGCAACTCCAAACTCCAAACTATTAGGTCGGCAAAAATAAAAATGGATTGCTGTTACAAAATCAACATCAACCAGCAAATAATGACTATGGCAAGAGTTCATTAAAATGTATAAATGTTAGTTCTGTAAAATTTCAATTGATTTAACAAACTTTTTCAGGATACCTCAAGTCAAGATGTTGGTTAATTGCTGCTATCGCTGAAAACGAACGAAAACGTGCTTAAGCGTGGACCCACAGAACTCCTCACATCAACAATTTAAAAAAATTCTTGCATTTCAGGATCCATCGACGAATGAAGATCATATATTAGATACGAATGCTTGTAGTACTTTTCATTTACATACATATATACCCTTTTATATAAATGATTCATGGGAATGGGAGAGACCATCAGGGCACCCGATTGAAGCACTCTGGATGGGGAGGGTGGGAACGCCTTCTCCCCGCCCATTGGGGCATCCTCATGTTAGATAGCTTGCTCTTTTGACCAATTGTTCAATCTTGTTGTTGGAAGGAGATTCTTTATATCCCTGTGGATACGTATAAGTGATGTTGCCTATCGATCCACCAAACCCCTTTTGGCCCTTCATACAATGGCATGATTAGGATAATCAGTGGTTATTAAAGCTTGATTAAGTCTAACAGCGAGGAGAGCTCATTGCTGTCGGACTTAGTTTCCATGCTACAATGGGTGGTAGTACATATCATACATCATAAAGAAGAATTTCATAGCTTAAATTTGTATCTTCAAACTATGCCGTATCCTGTCTGTTTCAATGTAACTTTTGCCTGCATAACCTTTGAATAACTTCTTGTTCATAATGTAGCACTGAGAGTAGCTCAAGCATTCCCTCTTTCTTGACTAAGAAGGGAATCAGAAAATCCTAAGTAACATTTGCAAAGCCATGCAGCTTTACTGAGTTTTATTAAAGTTTTATGAAAGCCACTAAAATTCCTTTTACTCATATCAAAGGTTTTATTTTGACTTTATGAACTCGTAAAATGATGTTTTGAAATACCGTTTTAGGACTCATCCAAATTATCTTATAATGGTCAGTTGAAAAAGCATTTCAAAACCACTCTGCCCACTAAACGGAAAATTGGCATTAAGAAAAGTCATCAAATAACCAAATAGTTTTATAGTAGCCATTGCGAAGATAAATTGTTTTTTTGGTTCAACTATGATTTCTGTTCTGGTCAAAGCAACGATGGATCGAGTGATGTGTGTTGTCCGAGTATCAGGGACGCTCTCGAGTCCCTTCGAATCTCGGAGAGGGTTACGGCAAGGTGATGGATTGTCGTGTTTGTTGTTTAACATTGCACTGGAGGGTGTGATTCGAAGAGCTGGGATAGACACGAGTGGCACGATCTTCAGGAAGTCTGTCCAACTATTTGGCTTCGCCGACGACGTTGATATCGTAGCACGTAACTTTGAGAAGATGGCGGAAACGTACATCAGACTTAAGGCTGAAGCTGTTAGGATTGGGCTTGTGATTAATGCGTCGAAAACAAAATACATGAAGGAAAGAGGCTCACGAGAAGACAATGTTAGCCTCCTACCACGAGTTCAGATCGACGGTGATGAAATCGAGGTAGTAGACGAATTCGTGTATCTGGGCTCATTGGTGACCGCCGATAACGACAACAGCAGAGAAATAAAAAGGCGCATTATGGCTGGCAATCGTACCTACTTTGGACTCCGAAGGACACTAAGATCGAACAAAGTTCGCCGAACCACAAAGTTGACCATCTACAAGACATTAATTAGACCGGTAGTTCTCTACGGCCACGAAACATGGACATTGCTAGTGGAGGACCAACGCGCCCTTGGAGTCTTTGAACGGAAGGTGCTGTGGCGTACCATCTACGGTGGAGTGCAGATGGAAGACGGAACGTGGAGGAGGCGAATGAACCACGAATTGCATCAGTTGCTGGGAGAACCTCCCATCGTACACATCGCAAAAATCGGTCGACTACGATGGGCTGGGCATGTCGTAAGAATGTCGGACGACAGCCCTGTTAAAATGGTTCTCGAAAACGAACCGACAGGTACAAGAAGAAGAGGCGCGCAACGCGCAAGGTGGATCGATCAAGTAGAAGGTGTCCTGCGGACCCTCCCCAGACAGCGAGGCTGGCGGGTGACAGCCATGGACCGAATAGAATGGAGACAATTTCTGTGTACAGCAGAGGCCACGCCGGCCTTAGTCTGATTGGTGAGGTAAGTAATTGCAAAGATAGATTGCTTTTTGGTTCAACTATGATTTTTGAAATATAAGAAATCAATGAAATGTGGAAAAATCCATACACCCCAACTTTAAGTGTAATGCAAATGAACTGCAGGTCAGAGAAAAATTTTGGCATTCTTTTAGATAACCTTATTGAATTCCATAAATTTTCAGGAAATTCATGATTAATTTATCGAATATATTTGTTTCAATTTTGTTTATGTTGACGTAATTTCGCAAAATCTCAGACGCGTATTTATTTTCGGCAGTTATCGTGCCAAAATTCACCATAAAATTAAATGTGAATATGATTTGGAGCAAGTTCCGCTATAAAAAAACTCTACTTGTTTTGGATATTTTGCTTTCAAACAAAAGCTCCTGTAACACTAGGTTTTTTTCTAAGATATTATTTAATGCTTAATGAATCAGAAGAGCAGAGAATCGAACAAAGCGGAACAACAAAAACCTACCACGATATCACCATGAAGTGGCCATTTGGCCCTATGCTGGTTTTAATGGCAGCCAATAGGTTTTATGAAGGTTCACAAGTGGTTGTAACATCTTTCATTAGAACATTTTTTAAATCTTTATGGTCTTGTTAAAGGTTTTATTAATTTGTTTTCACAACCATCTATCGAGTGGGCCACTTTGTTCACATTTCGGCTTAAAAGATGCAAAGAGGAGGTGTTGGTTAACAAAACAGTTTTTAATGTACTTTTATCAACAAAGCCGGAAGGAGTGTTATATGGCTGGAATTAAACTAAAATTGTTACTTGGGACGCTTCCTACCCGAGAAATACATATTTTGTGCGTAAAATTCCTGGGTAATTCTCATGTTTGGTTGAAATTTCTGTTCAATTTGTATAAAATCCACCCCACTTTTCCAAAGGGACAGGGGTTCCCCATAGAAAAAAAAATCTACCTTCAAAATCTCCAAAAGCCAAATTTGATTCCATTTGCCTGGTTAGTAATCGAGTTATGAATTAATATGTGTTTTATTTGTATTAAACGCGCTTCTTAAAATAAATTATTTTTTTCTGTGTAATTATAGGAACAGTCTATATATAGATTGACCATCAAATATTGTTTGAAAAGTATGGGTACTAGGAATAGCATTTTCACCAGATTTCTTTCAATTTGGCCCTTTTGGGCACGTAGTCTTGGTTCCGGTAATGATCAGAAGAGTGCACATTCGCACTGAAAATTAAATGTTGTTTATATTACGAAATCAAAGGTAGGATTAACGGATCTATTCGTTGTTTTCTGCAACGAAACTGATTTGCACTTTTTTAAGTAGCTACCTTCGTATTCAATGCCACAAACAAGGTGATTTGAGCACTTTCGAATACAGGGTGTTCAATAAGTTCGAAAACAACTTTTCATCATTGTGTAGGTGCGCACCATGTGTATTATGTGTATTGGCATTGGTTTCAGCATTAGTCTCACATATACGCTGACCGACGCGCACTGTGTCGACTTGCTGTCATTTGTTGTTTGTTTACCGCACAAGATGCAGGAGTACCGCGACGTCTTAGTAATGTTGTTTGCAAGAGATAAGCGCTACGGCGACAAATTTCGGCGGTTGAAATCCCACGGGGTGAAGCGGAATTTCGGCTATTCTACCATCTATCGGTACCGAGAGATGGGCTCGGCCAAGGACCGTGCGATATCCGGGCACGTTCGACAAGGACGCCAGCTGCCATCAAGTTGGCGGGTTCGTCGAAAAATGAATCGGTCGATCCGGAACAACGCTGCTGCCCTGAATATGTCGATCTGGACTACCCACACCATCATGACGAAGGTGCTGGGATACAAGACGTACAAGAAACGCAAGTTTCGCGGAGTAACGGAGACTACAACGAAGAAGAGGCTGGACAGAGCCAAACTGATACTTTCGCGGCACGTTGTAGTACGGTCAGATGTCCGTGTTTTCTGATGAGAAAGCCTTGCAACCGCCAGCCAATGTCCAAATTGAGCGGCTGTGGGCGCTGACGTTGGCCAGCATCCCCCCCGTCCCACATAAACATCCCGCGGATCTAGAGCGCCGCGTCGGTGATGGTTTGGGGGGCCGTATCCAGGCGTGGAAGGCTCTCAATGGTGTTTATCGAGAAAATCAACGCCGCGTACTATAAGACCGAGGTTCTGGAGAAGGTTGTGGCTCCAGTACTTTGGAACCTCTACGGAAAAGATCGTCACAGTCTTTTAAAAGGACGGCGCAGTCTTTCAAAAGGACGGTGAATTTGACTGATTTTCTCGCTAAGACTTAGTGGCCCCACAGCTCCCAGGACTTTTATGGATGATCGTTTACGCTGTCCAAGCAGAGCGAACATCAAATGAGCACGTCCGCAAGTTTGTGGACGTCCGCTTCCCGGCTTCCGCTGCTTAGGACCATCCTGCAGGGACTTTTTTATGCGGTAACTTGTTGCCAAATGGCACCTTGGCAATCTCTTTCGGCTTCTTCTGGGCGAGCTACAAACTGGTGATAACTTCTTTCGCGACCATTTTGACGAATTTGCTATAAAATAAATAGAATGATTGGATGCAGCACTAAAAAGTCAACATAAACAATTATACTTTCGACAGAAATTGGTCACTAGCTACACGAATTAACCCAATACTCAAGTTTGAACATTTTCGCATTATTTTCTGCCGTACCCTGTACGTTGACATAAATGGCGCGGATCGAACTGCTAATGCACCAACAAGATGCCAATAGGACTGAAAAAGACCTTTAATCCTATACTTTGGAAAAAATCAATCAAAAAAAATCAATTTGAAATTGTTGCAAATAATTTATTGTTTTTATTTTATTATGATGCCCCAGCACTCCAATGAAGTTATATTTTCATTGATAATAACAAAACAGTTTAAATCAATGATTGAAATGTGTCCGGAAAACTTCGTATTCGTTTTTATCAGATTGACGGTGGCTTTGCGACCGTTATCATAAATTACTCAAGTATTCCACTTCCACACAGACAGCGAGAGTCTACACAACAGGAACAGATGAGATAAACACCGAAAAAAAATCACCAAAATGACCGCATAAAAAAGTAAAAAGTCGACACAGTAATGACATTTACTACTTTACCAATGTAGCAGTTAAGTAAAATAGCCTAATTTTCCTCACCATGGGACGTTTTTAAGTATCAAAATAAGCATGAGCATGATTGACCGCCCGAAGTTGTTGCCAGATCAGCTGTTATAACGCTGCGCCCGAATGCAGGTCAAGTAAGGAAAGGGTAGGAATATTTTGACGTGATACTCGTTTTATTGGAAGCCGCGGGATCCACTGCACTTCCACGCGAAATCACTAGGATTTTGGATAACAGGATTGGGTAGCAGCAGGGTTCGTTTTGGGTAACAGCTGTCAAGTTAAATATTTGAAAATTAGGAGTGATTTATGATTTGAACTGATTTAAACAAATAGTAAGGATGCTATTGAGGCCCCTCACAAAGTGTGCTTGGGGTAATTCATTGAGAAAACAAAGTGATTTTAAATAATGCTGAAAAGCCGGTTTTTGACTGGTTTAAACCAACAGTAAGGATGCCATTGCGGCTACTCACAAAATGTGAAAGTAGTTTTTCATTGGGAAGCTAGAAGATATTTTACAATCCTTGAAAGCCGATTTGGCAAATAAGGCAACTCATCTCAACGCCTGAGAGTCAACTAAGAGCGATTTACACCAACAGTACAGATGCCGCTGGAGTCACTTACAAAATGGGACAGTGGTTTATTTGTTCCAAGATTGGGCATGGCGTAGGAATAATTTGGATCACAATTAATTATGTACCTCACCACCGAATCTTTCCCGGCGAACCACGACCTCTCATGCTCACTCGATCACTCGCGCAACGAACAATAGGCAACCGAAACAATAGATAAAACACTACGCCCGATAACATAATATTGAGGAAGATCATATTGACACAACCGATTCAACTGATGGTCGACGCAATCCTATTAATAAAGGACATATAGATACAATGGGTAACAATTACCTGTCTTGCTCCACGTCCTTGAGAGCACTTACTACCTCACTAGTCGCCTGTACTCAACTGCACAGGCATCCGTCAAGCCTGTGGAACACCAATTCATCTCCATGCCCAACCGAAGCACCACTACTTAAAAAGTTTTGAAAAATAGAGAGATATTAGGTATTGTCTTCAAAATTTGGTAGAAATTAATTATGTGTTGCCTGAAAAGAAACAAATTTAAGAACAAAAAGTAGTGCCCAGGATGTTCGAAGAGTATAGCCATTTCTATGAAAAGATTGTTGCGGGTTGTCGACGGTTGATTACAATAGAGGTTGTTTTATAAACCGCACGGCTCTGTGACCAAAGATTTAGCTGATTTTACCCCACTTCCTCTTATATTCTTAGGATAAATAATTCAACTATATGTGTTAAACTGGGGTGAAATCAGCCACATCTTCGTTCCTAAATCCGTGCGGTGGTTGAAACAACCTTCATTCGATTTTTCAAGGAATTTCACATGAGACTAGCCTTATTTTGTTGATCTTGAGTCTCTCCGTGCAAAGATGTCTACAAATTATTCAATAATATAAGCGGAAGTGGGGTAAAATCAGCCATATCTTCGTTCACACAGCCGCGCAATGGTTGAAAAGCCCTTTATTCGATTTTCCACAAAACTTTACATAGGAATAGTCCTACTTGGTTAATCTTGAACCACTCCGACCTTAGATATCTATAAATTATTCAATAATATAAGGGGTGGGGTTAAATCAGCCATATCTTCGTTCACAAAGCCGTGCGGTAAATGAATTTATCTTTATTCGATTTTTCAAAAAACAAATTACATAGGATAACCTAAGTAACATTGCCAAAACCATCCAGCTTTATTAAGTTTTATTAAAGTTTTATGTAAGCCACTAGAAATCAATTCGGTTTTATTATAGCAGCAAGAGATGCCAATAGGTTAGAAATTTGAGTCAGGTTTATAAGAACCTACACAGCTTCTTTACAACGATCTTAAAACCTTGAATTCCTTGAACTCTTATCAAAGGTTTTATTTTGACTTTGTATACTCATAAAATGCTGTTTTGAAATGCCGTTTTATGGTCAGTTGATAAAGCATTTTCAAACCATTTTGCTTCCAGTAAATGCATTAAACGGCTAATTGGCATTGAGGAAAGCTACCAAGCGACCAGATAGTCTTATAGTAGCCAATCCTAAGAGAAATGGGCTATTTGCCTAAACTGAGATATCTTGCAATGCAATTGAAATATATGAAATAATTGAAATGTGGAAAAATAAATACACCAAATTTTAAATGTAATTCAATTGAACTGTAGATCTGAGACAAATTCGGTATTCGTTTAGATAACCTTATTGAATTCCATCAATTTTCAAAAGTTTCTTGATTAATTTATCGAATATATTTCTTTCAATTTTGTCTTAGTTGTTGTAAACTCGCATAATTTCCGAGGCGCATTAACTTTCAGCTCTTATCGTGCCAATATTCACCATAAAATTAAATGCGCATATGATTTGGAGCATGATGAGCTACGAAAAAATCTCAATTTGTTTTATATATTTTCCTATCAAACATTATTTCCCGCAACACTTGATCTTTTTTCTTAGCCATTATTTACTGTTGAATAAATCAGAAGAGCAGACAATCGAACAAAGCAGAACAACAAAAACCAACCACGATATCGCCGTGAAGTTTGACAGCTGTGACCATTCGGCCCTATGCTGGTTTTGATGGCAGCCAATAGGTTTTATGAAGGTTCTCAAGTGGTCATAACATCTTTCACTAGAACATTGTCAAAATCTTTATGGTTTTAGAAAGGTTTTATTAATTTGTTTTCACAACCGTCTATAGAGTGGGCCATTTTGTACACATTTCGGCTTTAAAGATGCATAGAGGATGCATATTTGTTTGATTTTGAGCCACTACGAGCAAAGATATCTATAAACTATTCAAGAATACAAGGGGAAGTGGGGTAAAACCAGCCATATCTTCGTTCACAGAGCCGTGCAGTGGTTGTCTATTCGATTTTCCAGGAAATTTCGCATGAGATTAGCACTATTTTGTTGATCTTGAGCCTTTCTGTGTAAAGATGTCTATAAATTATTCAAGAATATAAGGGAGAGTGGGGTAAAATAAGCTCTTTAACTCCACAATCATATCCATGCAGTGATTGAAACTAGTTCCATTCGATTTCCCAGACAATTTCCAAGCGGAAATGGCATTGTTTACAAGTCGCACTTAAAAGCGACAAAAGTTACAGATTTTTTCCTGAGTTTTCATCAGTTCTTGCCCACTGTGCACTGGCTGAAATGAGCATTGAATGAGAATAGTAAAGACCGTCACAACTGTGACTCCTCTCATAGAACCCTCATGCATAATCTCAAAAGATCTAAACGGTTCCCTATCTACAAGCACTTCAACCCACGATTTAAAAAATCTGTTTTTCATCGGTCCAAACAAGTTCTCCGTAATCCAAAATTTGTATTCATACTCACTTGACTCACGCATGATTATTCGCAAGTTAAAAAATGGCAACGATAGTTGAAGGGTAGCAACCATTTATTTGCATAATTGAAGTGCTAATTTTTCATCAGAAAAAAACCTAACGACAACCTACCTACCAACTGCTCTTGACTCGGAAAATGCTTTAATCTCTGAGTGTATCGAAATAAATAGGCCACACAAAAGCGACCGGTTGCAGATCTCAATCTCATCCAAACATCCGTCACAGGAGCTAACGCTGAGGCTGCTGTTTGCTCGCTTTAGTAGGCACTTGAGGCAAAATGCCGAATCCAAATCCAACAAAATTGAAACGATTATGTGGGTAAAAAGCACCATCATATACTTTATACCCACCATAAACGACCAACAATTTAAAGAGACAGAGTGCCACCGAAGTGCAAAATGAATAATTCCTACGCAAATATGCAAATATCCTTCCCTCGATGTGGATAAAACAAGTCCGCTGGATACGAGAAGAACAATAAACACGAATAGCGGAAACGGAGAGGATGCGAAATCCGATCGAAATTGAAAATTAGGGGTGGGGTGGAAATCAACGCAATCGAAGAAGAAAGTTTTAAAAATATTCGTGTTATGTTCTAATTTGAATGGAATGTATTGTAAACGCTAAACGCTTCATTGAAGTGATTCTGATTTTTCCACATGAACGAAGAATTTACATTTCAGAGCTGTCACGGTTGCGGTACCATCCTTATCCACGGTGAGTAAAATCACAGCACTTCAACCGCATGTGGTGTTCGATTGTATTGATGTCCTGCGGTTTCAGGACTGGCAGCTACTGATTGCGCGAGAAAGTTGTTCACGTCTATTCCCGGGAGGAATCACCCACCTCCCATTCATTCCCAGCACCACCTAGACCTCCCAGGTGAAATTTGCTTTGTGGTTGCACATTATTATGCATCAAAGAGGTGGTGCACATGGTTGACTACATGGCAGGCCGGAACTTATATATGATTTCGGAACTACCATATGATTAATTGATTACTATTGTGCCAGAATTCAGGTACCGATAAATGAAGCCATTTGAATTTAAATAATTTGCCAAATTAGTGGAAATGCATTGCAAATGTATTTATGCAGATGCAACTTTATTCCGATAGAAGTTTGAAGAGTGAAGCTAAACCAGTTTAGGCGGTTGGATATGGTTCATGCTGAGAATCCATGGTATAATTTATGCCAACCATAAAAAAATGATCAGATTGATGAAATGCTTATAGGAACAACAACTGAATCTCTCTATCTTGATTTTCAATCTGAACTATGAGAAGCGGTCAATTGGTTTCCAGTATTCTATATAGTATGTATGCTTTATGATATGTTGACTGACACCTAGCGAGTAGTAGGGGAAGCAAAATGAAATTCCTATAGGATTCTTCACTGCATCGTCTTGATCATGAACAGGTTTCATGCATCATTGATTCAGGGATGCTCAAATAACAATAATTTATGATACAGTTTTCATTCTCCACCTTGAAGTAAGTCAAACCGCTTTGCGTTTCTCCAATCAAGTGGCTAACTGCCAAAATTGGCTGACCATTATTAAATAACTAACTTCTCCCTCCAACAATCAAGCAAAAGCAACAATTTCCTTTTACTGATTTATTTTTAAGGTATCATCTTGGTAGATGAGACAATCGTGACTGAAATTGTGAATCCGTATTCTTATATTATTTTTCATTTATAATATTTTCTAGAGATATATAATAAAGATATTTAGAGATAATTCTGATTTATATTAATAGTAAAGATACTGTTTGGGCCACTCACAAAGTGTTTGAGTAGTTTTGATTTTGAAAGCAATGTTAATTTTAACCCCATTTAGACCAACAGAAAAGACGCTGTTGGAGCCATATTATGACAGCGGTTTTTCATAGGGAAAACAAAGTAATTTTTTAGTAGGGTATGTGTCCCTCTTCTTAACAAAGCCCAATATGCAACTCATAATGTGTTTCAACTGTAGGCGATATTTAGCAAGTTGTAAACTTGCTTAGATACGTTTTATAAAACGTTTGGTAATATGTAAAATGAAAAGCTATACAACTCATTTTTGAGGGATATTTTTGAGGGATATGGAGGTAATATCGGCCTACAAGCATCAAATTGGGTCTATTGATGTCCCATTCGACCGATTTTTTTTTCCAAAAAGAGGCTTCGTACTGTTTTTTCTTCTGATTTCATGATTTAAGGCAGTGCCAGCTGTATTCGCTTTATCCAACATAACATTTCAGAAAAAAAAAAAAACCAAACTAAAACTGTTTTGAAGCACTTAAGAGATTTTCACATATTTTTTATTTATTGGCCCTTTGATAATGGAAACCTAATAATTCACTCTGCACAGGTTTTGTTCCCTTCGTTTCGTAGGAAAAACAATAACGATGTGCAACTAATAATACAATAGAGGTTGTTTTATAAACCGCACGGCTCTGTGACCAAAGATTTAGCTGATTTTACCCCACTTCCTCTTATATTCTTAGGATAAATAATTCAACTATATGTGTTAAACTGGGGTGAAATCAGCCACATCTTCGTTCCTAAATCCGTGCGGTGGTTGAAACAACCTTCATTCGATTTTTCAAGGAATTTCACATGAGACTAGCCTTATTTTGTTGATCTTGAGTCTCTCCGTGCAAAGATGTCTACAAATTATTCAATAATATAAGCGGAAGTGGGGTAAAATCAGCCATATCTTCGTTCACACAGCCGCGCAATGGTTGAAAAGCCCTTTATTCGATTTTCCACAAAACTTTACATAGGAATAGTCCTACTTGGTTAATCTTGAACCACTCCGACCTTAGATATCTATAAATTATTCAATAATATAAGGGGGGTGGGGTTAAATCAGCCATATCTTCGTTCACAAAGCCGTGCGGTAAATGAATTTATCTTTATTCGATTTTTCAAAAAACAAATTACATAGGATAACCCAAGTAACATTGCCAAAACCATCCAGCTTTATTAAGTTTTATTAAAGTTTTATGTAAGCCACTAGAAATCAATTCGGTTTTATTATAGCAGCAAGAGATGCCAATAGGTTAGAAATTTGAGTCAGGTTTATAAGAACCTACACAGCTTCTTTACAACGATCTTAAAACCTTGAATTCCTTGAACTCTTATCAAAGGTTTTATTTTGACTTTGTATACTCATAAAATGCTGTTTTGAAATGCCGTTTTATGGTCAGTTGATAAAGCATTTTCAAACCATTTTGCTTCCAGTAAATGCATTAAACGGCTAATTGGCATTGAGGAAAGCTACCAAGCGACCAGATAGTCTTATAGTAGCCAATCCTAAGAGAAATGGGCTATTTGCCTAAACTGAGATATCTTGCAATGCAATTGAAATATATGAAATAATTGAAATGTGGAAAAATAAATACACCAAATTTTAAATGTAATTCAATTGAACTGTAGATCTGAGACAAATTCCGGTATTCGTTTAGATAACCTTATTGAATTCCATCAATTTTCAAAAGTTTCTTGATTAATTTATCGAATATATTTCTTTCAATTTTGTCTTAGTTGTTGTAAACTCGCATAATTTCCGAGGCGCATTAACTTTCAGCTCTTATCGTGCCAATATTCACCATAAAATTAAATGCGCATATGATTTGGAGCATGATGAGCTACGAAAAAATCTCAATTTGTTTTATATATTTTCCTATCAAACATTATTTCCCGCAACACTTGATCTTTTTTCTTAGCCATTATTTACTGTTGAATAAATCAGAAGAGCAGACAATCGAACAAAGCAGAACAACAAAAACCAACCACGATATCGCCGTGAAGTTTGACAGCTGTGACCATTCGGCCCTATGCTGGTTTTGATGGCAGCCAATAGGTTTTATGAAGGTTCTCAAGTGGTCATAACATCTTTCACTAGAACATTGTCAAAATCTTTATGGTTTTAGAAAGGTTTTATTAATTTGTTTTCACAACCGTCTATAGAGTGGGCCATTTTGTACACATTTCGGCTTTAAAGATGCATAGAGGATGCATATTTGTTTGATTTTGAGCCACTACGAGCAAAGATATCTATAAACTATTCAAGAATACAAGGGGAAGTGGGGTAAAACCAGCCATATCTTCGTTCACAGAGCCGTGCAGTGGTTGTCTATTCGATTTTCCAGGAAATTTCGCATGAGATTAGCACTATTTTGTTGATCTTGAGCCTTTCTGTGTAAAGATGTCTATAAATTATTCAAGAATATAAGGGAGAGTGGGGTAAAATAAGCTCTTTAACTCCACAATCATATCCATGCGGTGATTGAAACTAGTTCCATTCGATTTCCCAGACAATTTCCAAGCGGAAATGGCATTGTTTACAAGTCGCACTTAAAAGCGACAAAAGTTACAGATTTTTTCCTGAGTTTTCATCAGTTCTTGCCCACTGTGCACTGGCTGAAATGAGCATTGAATGAGAATAGTAAAGACCGTCACAACTGTGACTCCTCTCATAGAACCCTCATGCATAATCTCAAAAGATCTAAACGGTTCCCTATCTACAAGCACTTCAACCCACGATTTAAAAAATCTGTTTTTCATCGGTCCAAACAAGTTCTCCGTAATCCAAAATTTGTATTCATACTCACTTGACTCACGCATGATTATTCGCAAGTTAAAAAATGGCAACGATAGTTGAAGGGTAGCAACCATTTATTTGCATAATTGAAGTGCTAATTTTTCATCAGAAAAAAACCTAACGACAACCTACCTACCAACTGCTCTTGACTCGGAAAATGCTTTAATCTCTGAGTGTATCGAAATAAATAGGCCACACAAAAGCGACCGGTTGCAGATCTCAATCTCATCCAAACATCCGTCACAGGAGCTAACGCTGAGGCTGCTGTTTGCTCGCTTTAGTAGGCACTTGAGGCAAAATGCCGAAGCCAAATCCAACAAAAGGGAAACGCTTATGTGGGTAAAAAGCACCATCATATACTTTATACCCACCATAAACGACCAACAATTTAAAGAGACAGAGTGCCACCGAAGTGCAAAATGAATAATTCCTACGCAAATATGCAAATATCCTTCCCTCGATGTGGATAAAACAAGTCCGCTGGATACGAGAAGAACAATAAACACGAATAGCGGAAACGGAGAGGATGCGAAATCCGATCGAAATTGAAAATTAGGGGTGGGGTGGAAATCAACGCAATCGAAGAAGAAAGTTTTAAAAATATTCGTGTTATGTTCTAATTTGAATGGAATGTATTGTAAACGCTAAACGCTTCATTGAAGTGATTCTGATTTTTCCACATGAACGAAGAATTTACATTTCAGAGCTGTCACGGTTGCGGTACCATCCTTATCCACGGTGAGTAAAATCACAGCACTTCAACCGCATGTGGTGTTCGATTGTATTGATGTCCTGCGGTTTCAGGACTGGCAGCTACTGATTGCGCGAGAAAGTTGTTCACGTCTATTCCCGGGAGGAATCACCCACCTCCCATTCATTCCCAGCACCACCTAGACCTCCCAGGTGAAATTTGCTTTGTGGTTGCACATTATTATGCATCAAAGAGGTGGTGCACATGGTTGACTACATGGCAGGCCGGAACTTATATATGATTTCGGAACTACCATATGATTAATTGATTACTATTGTGCCAGAATTCAGGTACCGATAAATGAAGCCATTTGAATTTAAATAATTTGCCAAATTAGTGGAAATGCATTGCAAATGTATTTATGCAGATGCAACTTTATTCCGATAGAAGTTTGAAGAGTGAAGCTAAACCAGTTTAGGCGGTTGGATATGGTTCATGCTGAGAATCCATGGTATAATTTATGCCAACCATAAAAAAATGATCAGATTGATGAAATGCTTATAGAACAACAACTGAATCTCTCTATCTTGATTTTCAATCTGAACTATGAGAAGCGGTCAATTGGTTTCCAGTATTCTATATAGTATGTATGCTTTATGATATGTTGACTGACACCTAGCGAGTAGTAGGGAAGCAAAATGAAATTCCTATAGGATTCTTCACTGCATCGTCTTGATCATGAACAGGTTTCATGCATCATTGATTCAGGGATGCTCAAATAACAATAATTTATGATACAGTTTTCATTCTCCACCTTGAAGTAAGTCAAACCGCTTTGCGTTTCTCCAATCAAGTGGCTAACTGCCAAAATTGGCTGACCATTATTAAATAACTAACTTCTCCCTCCAACAATCAAGCAAAAGCAACAATTTCCTTTTACTGATTTATTTTTAAGGTATCATCTTGGTAGATGAGACAATCGTGACTGAAATTGTGAATCCGTATTCTTATATTATTTTTCATTTATAATATTTTCTAGAGATATATAATAAAGATATTTAGAGATAATTCTGATTTATATTAATAGTAAAGATACTGTTTGGGCCACTCACAAAGTGTTTGAGTAGTTTTGATTTTGAAAGCAATGTTAATTTTAACCCCATTTAGACCAACAGAAAAGACGCTGTTGGAGCCATATTATGACAGCGGTTTTTCATAGGGAAAACAAAGTAATTTTTTAGTAGGGTATGTGTCCCTCTTTCTTAACAAAGCCCAATATGCAACTCATAATGTGTTTCAACTGTAGGCGATATTTAGCAAGTTGTAAACTTGCTTAGATACGTTTTATAAAACGTTTGGTAATATGTAAAATGAAAAGCTATACAACTCATTTTTGAGGGATATTTTTGAGGGATATGGAGGTAATATCGGCCTACAAGCATCAAATTGGGTCTATTGATGTCCCATTCGACCGATTTTTTTTTCCAAAAAGAGGCTTCGTACTGTTTTTTCTTCTGATTTCATGATTTAAGGCAGTGCCAGCTGTATTCGCTTTATCCAACATAACATTTCAGAAAAAAAAAAAACCAAACTAAAACTGTTTTGAAGCACTTAAGAGATTTTCACATATTTTTTATTTATTGGCCCTTTGATAATGGAAACCTAATAATTCACTCTGCACAGGTTTTGTTCCCTTGGATTGTGTTAAGATGAGCTATTTGGAAAATATACAATTGAAACTCATACATTTCCATTGAAATTTTTTACCAATAACAATATTTTTACTAAGTTATCCAGACAACAGACCATAGTTCAGAACAAAGAAAAAAAGGTGTCTCTAATATTGGATCCACGGTTTTCTTGTTAAATAATTGTTATTATTCTTGTTAATTATATAAATATTGTATGTACATCCACGCTGCATTATTTCGGTTTATCGATTCAATTTAGCCAAATTTAGATCATTCCAAGATCATCGCGATATTCTGTTCAGCTCAACCACTGAAAGCATGATGAGCATGAGCATGAGCATGATTGACCGCCCGAGGTTGCTACTCCTTTGTTGCCAGATCAGCTGTTATTACACAATGAACCAAAAGATGATGCTTGGGACTAGCATACATCCACAATGTGTAAAAACTGTTGATCTCAAACTAATGCAATAACCAGCGCCTGCCACGCCCGAATGCAGGTCAAGTAGGGAATGGTTAGGAATATGTTGACGTGATACTCGCTTTATTGGAAGCCGAGAACACCTCTGCACTTCCACGAGAAATCACTGGGATGTTGGATAAAATGGTTGGCACATTCAAGCTATTCAAATTTTGAAAGGATAAGGATGCTGTTGGGGCCACTCACAAGTGTGGGTGGTTTATTTCAGCAGAATACAAAACATGTTAAAACACCGAGTTTGAGAACCGATTTAAACCAACAGTAAGGATGCTGTTGGGGCCAATCACAAGTGTAGTTTTATTTCAGCAGAATACAAAACTATTTTAAAACACCGAGTTTGAGGACCGATTTAAACCAAAATTAGGGATGCCGTTGGGGCCACTCACTAGTGTGGGTGGTTTATTTCAATGTAAGACAAGCATAAATTTAAAAACCGAGTTTGACGACCGATTAAAACCAATAGTAGGGAAGACGTTGGGGCCACTCATGTGTGGGTGGTTAATAGAAAAAGACCTTATGCTACACAACAGTACCCAACAAACTTCGGTGTTTAATTAGAGCTTGTTCAAACAAATTTGGAAAAGCTATTCAGCTATTCTAGAAGAAACAGCTGAATAGCTTCTCCAAATTTGCTTGAACAAGCTCTAATTCAACACCGATGTTTGTTGGGTAGCACATCTACACTACCTGGAATCACCCTCCCTACCACCTTGAAGCAGATAACATTTCTTTATGATTAATTTTCGTAGGAAAAACAATAACGATGTGCAACTAATAATAAAATGCAACTATACACATTTATACAGCTCAAACATTAGATGAAAAATGCATACTGAAATGTGAAGGTCATATGATGAAAATAACACGATGTTGTAAAGAATTACAAAACAATGTACATATAATAATGAAATGCCGCTATTTGCCTTTTCCGCCTCGGTGCTAGATGGTTGAAGCTCTGAAATGGTGAAAATTCCAACGGGAATGTTACAATATAGAATGATAACCTGATAACCTGCATCATAGCCTGAATAATCTGAAACCATACACCGTATTAGGAAAACTTCCAAATTTCGTGGTAGGGTAAGAATTCAGCATGCCACCCTACCGGAGTTTAACCAGTGAAAGCATGATGTCTAAAAACTTGAGAAAATCATAAATTAAATGGAAGCGAACTACTATAAATTGATAAATTATGTTAGATTTGCGAATTAAATCGGTCATCTTGAAAGCATCTTAGTTTTGTTGATAATCGCTGATAATGACATATTTGGTACAGAGGCCGAAAAAAGGATCTAGGCTAACATTACGTCTCCTTACCCTATCGCTTGAGAACCGATATGAACCCATTTAACCGATTCAAAGCGGATTTTTTTTCACACCGTATTTATTTTAACATAATTTGTCTTCTAAATGCTTGAACAAGTGATAAATATCAATAAAAGGATAAAATTTGCGAACAAATGTTTTTACTAAGTTGTTCTAAGCCTGCTAAATAACCTTTGATTTCAGATCTTAATGTTTAACATGACCAATAAGGAGATTTACTCTGTCTCGACTGTATTTTTTAGTTGTAAAAGCTCCATAGAACATCATTACACTGTAATAGACGTGTTTCAGTACCTCTAGAATACCTAAGATACTCCAAACTTCGCAGTTAACAAACGGGGGAATTCCTCGAGATGACGTTCGATTACGTAGATAAGTCCAGAACTGCTTTGGGTCATCCTTCATGTTGCTCTCAAGCCGGTGAATGTATGACTGCAAACATGACGTGATCAGCGTGAAATTGGGAATCCAAACCGCGCACAAAAGCCACAGAGAACAGACATCCAAGCTGGAGTGCCCGACGTGTGTAAATTTCTGTAACTGCTATTTTAAAATTACAGCTCGTTTCCGTTAGTTTTGGTGAATCTGGTCTGTCAATTTTAGTTGTTTGGTGAAACCGAGACTAGGCGGCGTTGTTTTTCCAACGGTTTGCTTTTTAAAATTTACACAGCAAAGTGGAAAACAAAAGTTCAAGCCTGGATGTTTGTTCCCTGTGCTAAAGCTTTATGCTCTTTAGTTTTAATCCAAAAATACCGTCGACGCGCTTTTCGCAGCCGATTACGAAGATTTCTCAGTTTCCCGTTCCACCATGGCTGTTTGTTGTCGGTCCGACGTGTACGCTTCCTCAAAGGCACGCGTTGTTCAAAAACTGCTTCCAGTTCAAGATAAACTCGATTCACAACATCGTCCAAGGTGCCTAATGTTAAAATACTGTGCCATCCGATTTATGATATTTCAGCATCAACTTCATCATAATCGCATTTGTTAAAGTCGCAGAAGATCTCAATGGTGTTATTACCCGGAGAGATGTTTAAAGCATCTATGGACAAAACAAACGGCTTATGATGATGGTCCATTTTCATCAAAGGTAAGGGCTGTTCTAATATTTCAGAAACACTGGAGTTACTTACAAACACTAAGTCGAGCAACCTCTCATTCTCCACTTTTGATTGTTATTTTTTGTATTCTCCCCAGCGCAGAAGTAACGATCTTTGATGAAGTTTTCAGAAGCAGATAATTTCTCATCTCCATGCGAAGCGCTAGGAGCATGCTGGCCGCTCCTAGCGCTTTGCATGGAGATGAGAAATTATCTGCTTCTGAAAATTTCATCTCTCATTCTCGTTCAGCAAGTGATTAATTTGCGACAAGCCGGAAGCAACAATGTTTTCAACTAGTGATAACTCTTCATAAAGAGCGGGTTTGCTGTTAGGAGGCAGATAAATCACACAGACAAAAAGCGAAGCGGCCCTGTCGGTAACACGAAGCATCAACTGCTCCAGTCGACGGGCTCTACTAATATCCACAACATTGCTCTGAAGGGCCTTTTTGATACCTATTATACCTATTATATCACGTGTTTACATGAAGGGAAGAGGCTCACGAGAAGACAATGTTAGCCTCCTACCATAGACTAACTCTAAGACCAGTAGGTCCCATACAAAAACGATTTTTTTCTTGGCTCAGTCAGTACTAGAACATCGGTCCCAAGCTCGGTCCCAAGCTCAATAATGCGCACCTAATAATGAACTCCCATGAACACACTCTCAAATATTCTGTCAAAATAACACAGCAAATCAAAACAAAGGCGCAAATATGTATAACAAGGTGCTAGCAACAATCAATATGTAACTAGCGATTTGAAATTGGTTCACTGTTGTAGAACCCCTTGGTCCGAATTACACCTTGAAGCCAGCACCTTGTTATACATATTTGCGCCTTTGTTTCGATTTGCTGTGTTATTTTGACAGAGTATTTGAGAGTGTGTTCATGTGAGTTCATTATAAGGGGTGCATTATTGAGCTTGGGACCGAGCTTGGGACGATGTTCTAGTACTGACTGAGCCAAGAAAAAAATCGTTTTTGTATGGGACCTACTGGTCTTAGAGTTAGTCTATGGTGCTAGCTTCAAGGTGTAATTCGGACCAAGGGGTTCTACAACAAAGAACCAATTGCAAATCGCTAGTTGCATATTGATTGTTGCTCCTACCACGAGTTCAGATCGACGGTGATGAAATCGAGGTAGTAGACGAATTCCTGTATCTGGGCTCATTGGTGACCGCCGATAACGACAACAGCAGAGAGAGGTAAAGCTGCATTATGGCTGGAAATCGTGCCTACTTTGGACTCCAAAGAACACTGAGATCGAACAAAGTTCACCGAACTACAAAGTTGACCATCTACAAGACATTAATTAGACCGGTAGTACTCTACGGCCACGAAACATGGACATTTCTAGTGAAGGACCAACGCGCCCTTGGTGTCTTTGAACGCAAGGTTGCGTACGATCTACGGTGGAGTGTAGATGGAAGACGGAACGTGGAGGAGGCGAATGAACCACGAATTGCATCAGTTGCTGGGAGAACTCTCCCATCGTACACATCGCTGAAATCGGTTGAATACGATGGGCTGGGCATGTCGTAAGAATGTCGGACGACAGCCCTGTTAAAATGATTCTCGAAAACGAACCAACGGGTACAAGAAGAAGTGGCGCGCAACGAGCAAGGTGGAAGGCGACCTGCGGACTCTCAGCAGACTGCGAGGCTGGCGAGGACCGATTACAATGGAGACAATTTCTGTGTACAGCAGAGGTCACACCAGCCTTGGTCTGATTGGTAAGGTAAGGTAAGGTAAGAAGACATGCAAAACATTATGATTTTAATTTAAGAATACTACCAAAATGTCATGTAAATTTCGGTGCCCTAAGACCGAAACATCATTTAGCACATAAAAATGAGTTGAAAGAGAAAGAGATGAAAGAGAAAATAAATTCAGTTAAACACACGTTTTGTCGACCATTTCTAGCCAGAAACGCTAAAAAATATATTGATTTTGTCTTGACAGTTTCCGGTTTTAATGAAATTTAGTCCATATGTAAGTTTATATCCAAGATAACATTTTTCATAAGAAAACCCTACAATTTCCTGAACAAATTTCCTATAAAGGCTAATGTAAAATTTTTTTTTTAATAATAACTATTACTCTGATCAAAATGTCGTCTGAAAAAAAGTTGTAAGTCATTGAGTATTCTTTAAGAAAAAAAATACCCTGAAACTAAAAAAAAAAATTCTTCTAAAAAAACATAAAACATTGATTTTTTTTAAAACAAATTTTTGTTTTTTAAAAACTTGAAGTTATATCCTAAAATTTGATGAAAAGTTCAAGACGGTCACTTATCTAATTTTTAGAATTTTTGTTTTTGCATTTTTATAGACTTTTTGAATTACATGTGAAATCACGTATTTTTGAAAAATAAAATTATCCAAAATTAGACCCTACGAATTTATTTTGATAAAAAAAAACTAAAAGGAACTTTTTTCGTATACCCAGCTGTTCTCAAGTAATTGCAAATTTTGTTAAAAGGAAATTTTGTTGTTACAATATTTTCAGTCATTTTCTGTTTAGACGCTGTTTCTGTTTAGACGTAACGGAAGCGATGCAAACTGATGCTATCTAAAGTTAATGATCAAACTCAATCTTTTTTTTTTTACAAAAACGGTTAGTACCTTTTTTGGGATTTTTTAAGCCTCTTGTTAGAAGGCAGCAGACAGGATTTTTTTTATTTATACCCGTGCCTGGAACAAATTTCTTGTAGGTACATTTCAATACAATAGAGTCAGTCATTCATTTGAAATGAAGATAGGTACAAAGTCAACAAAGTGCTATAAATTGGGAAGTTCTTTACTTCATCAATTTAGTTTTTCTTTCAAAGCTTTTCAAGTTTATTTTCAAACATGGATAATACTTACATTAATTGTTATGTTATATATTCTCCGTGCGAGGAGTAACGATTATGATGTAGAAGGAGATGTTCGCTCATCACTATGAGGCACCAAGAGTGAACAACAATGTTTTTGGCTAGAATGAAAGATATGAAGAGAAAGTTTTGATAGTTCCGCTAGTGTGCGGCAGGCTTGGAAATATAGCAGATGTTTTAGGAAAATTGAGCGAGAAGGGCATGTGTACACAGTGGTACTCGAACCAACGACATTTTTGCCTAACATCCCACTGCGGGGTAGGTAGAAGCACGGACTAAGTCCGCCACATGCCCTTCTCGCTCAATTTTCCTAAAACATCTGCTATATTTCCAAGCCTGCCGCACACTAGCGGAACTATCAAAACTTTCTCTTCATATCTTTCATTCTAGCCAAAAACATTGTTGTTCACTCTTGGTGCCTCATGGTGATGAGCGAACATCTCCTTCTACATGGATAATACTTTCAATTGTTGTAAACCTCTACCCAAATCGAAGGAGTGTGGTTTAGAGATGGCGTTATTGAAAAATTAAGATCTCTAGGTTGTAAGATACCATTGTCCCCTAGTTTACCGTCCCCAAAAAAAACCACCACCTTCAAATGATGAGGAAGTGCTTTCTACCAGTGGTGTGCAATCAACGAGACCTGTAGATATGGAAAGTGAATCCATAGTCAATACCATCTCATCCGCTACGTCTCCAGCTTCATCAATTTCAGCGGAGTCTATTGTTAATAAAATAAGTTTGTCATATAACATCGAGACATTTAACAATGGTCAGTTAAGGGAAAAATTTGCCAATCCTGAATGTATTCGCGATCAGGGTTGCGGCTTATCATTTTTGACTCAGGCATATTCATTTGCCAATATCTCCTTCCAGATGGTCAATTTCAAAATATGATGTATGATGAACTTGTAGTGCATGAGTAGACCTACAACTTTGTGTAACAATACATTGCTCTAACTCCTATATCTTCGACATGAGAGCGTATATTCGCGTGATCTTCACCGCGAATATCATCGCGAAGATCACTGTGAATATATGCTCTTATTCCTCAGATATAAGAGATAGAGCTATGTACTGTTGAACAAAGTTGTAGTTCTACTCAAGCACCATAAGTTCATCATACATCATATTTTGAAATTGAGCTTCTGAGAAGAGCTATCGGCAAATGAATATTGACAAGTCAAAAATGATAAGCCGCAACCTTGTTCGCGATCAACAATTTCTAATTTTGTCCATATTGCCAAAATCTTGGGCTGCGCAAAGATTTAGTACGTAAAGTTGTTCAATTCTACGAAGAAGACGATATCAGCAGAATTATGCTGTTCCAAAGAGATTATGTCCTTGTAGTGACAAGTGGTGTACGGCAAGTAACACAAAAACGTCTCTTGACGATGTCACTCAAAGAGTCATACTTGCATTTTAATGAAACCCATAGAGATGTTGAACTAAGCTTTAGCTCTTAGTAAATCAGGATCCCATAACGTTTGTGTTTGTACGATTCACGAAAATGTGAATCTTATGCTCAACAGCTTGAAAGTAAATCGCATTTTATGTAATCGCACTATCTATATGGAACAAATTTTGTGCGATGCACAATTTAGAACAAAATTTTGCCATCTCTGCGCGTGCATGAATTGTTACGATACGTCAGCATCAGAAACAGCAATTTACGAAAAAAATGGAAGAGAATGAAATTAAAGAAGTGTCATTTGAACAGTGGATAACGATTGACAGGTGTAATATTGAATTAAAGACTTTACCATCAGAAGAATTTGCTTCCTTTTTTATGAGAACGATTGATAAATTGATATATCATGACTACATAAAAAATAGGCAAAGTAAATTTAAAAAAACAAGAAGGAAATGCTAGAAGATGGTGAAATCATAGTTATTTGTGATTTTTCTGAAAACTACACATTTATTCTTCAAGATGAACTACAAAGTTATCATTGAAATTATGCTCAATGTACAATAAATACATCTATTTGTAGCTTATTACAAGGAAAACGGTATACTAAAACACATACTAAGTTTTGTGATCATTTCTGATGTTTTAAGCATGACACAGTAGCAGTTCAGATGTTTATCTCAAAATTATTAGAATATATAAAATCACTAATTACATTTAAAAAGATTATTTTTAAGTCAGACGGAGCAGCGTCGCAATATAAAAAAAAATGCTAGCCTCTGTGGATTTAAAGATAGACATAATATTGAAATTGAATAGCACTTTTTTGCAACTTCACACGGGAAAAGTCCTTGTGATGCGACCAGAGGTACTCTTAAGAGAATGGCAACTAGAGCAAGTTTAGCTAAGCAACACGAGCATCCGATAACGAACGCTAGACAACTTTATGACTGGGCAAATAATCGCAAAGAGGATCATGAAGCAAAAATGACATTTTGCTATGTTTCCACGGATGAATACAGAGATGCCGAAAAGGAATTCGATCCGATTTTTAACAAAGCCAATACCTGGAACTCAAAAATATCACTCTTACATTTCCGTTTCAAATAACCAAATTTCAGTTAAGGTATTTGCTAATTCTAATAATGAACCCAAAATATTTAATGTATTCAAATGATCTCAAATGTAATAAATTTAATGAAAATTGAAAACAAACAACATTGTATGAAATACTGCTTCTTCTCTCCCTTAACAAAACTATCCGAAACACACACAGAACGGCTAGGCTTACGAAAAAAGTTTTTATGGTTTTTTTAATAAAAAATTATGCATAAAATTTATTTTTAGTATAGTTTAATAAAAAATTATCATTTTCAACATTTTCAAAAAATTCATAAATGTTTAAAAACAAAAACTTAAAAAATTAAACAAGTGACCGCCTAAAACTCTTCACCAGCTTTAAGGATATAACTTCAGCTTTAAAAAAATAGGAGGATCGGAAGGGGGGTCCATTGAGAAAATCAACGTTTTATGTTTTTTAAGCATGAATTTACGAATTTTCTAGTTTCAGTGTATTTTCTTCTTGAAGAACACTTGATTACGTACAATTTTTTTTAAAGACAGCATTACCATCAGATGATTCGTTTGTGAAAAAATAATTTGAAAAAAAACCCACATTTTAAATACGCCCTTACAGAAAATTAGTTCAGAATAGTTAAGGATTTTTATATGAAACACGTAATTTTGAGTAGAAACCAACATATGGGCAAAATTTCATTCAGATCGGAGAGAGTAGGGTCCAACCAGTTTGCTATTCTGGCTGGAAATGCTCCATAATGTTACACAAAAACTGTTTACGTTCTCCGTCTTTTTACAAAGATGAATTACGTCTCGTGTAAAATTTATAATTTCTATGTGTGTTTGATTGAGCTTTACCAACCCATAAGTATGATGAAGGCCTCGAAAATCGTTGATCATGTAAAACTCCAAGACCTGAACCTGAAAGAATAGTTTTTTTCACGTATTCACTTATTTGTCATACTTAATCGAATCAACTTTACAGAGCCAAGTTTTCATACTTATATACATCAGAAGTCTTAAAAATAAAGTTAGGAGAATAGAACCGATTGCTCGCGGCCGTAGTCAAAGTATGGTTTACATAACACATTTATTTTAAACTCTAAACTGTTTGATCATAACTTATAACTATACAACCTTTGGTTTCCTTTTGACTTGAACGTTTTTGAGAAAGAAAAAAAAACAACATACACAGATAAAAAAATTAAAACTCAACATACAGGTTAAACAAACGACAATCTAAGACTAATGTAAGTCAAAACACACATAAATGAGTTTCATAAACTACCAACCACGTTAGATCAGTTTTAAGTATCGTAATTATTCTAAGAACACTGCATCTGTGTCTGCAACAGTGTTAAGATTTTCCTTGTATATTTACAGAAGAAGTACTAATAAAACACTGTAAACCTGATGTTGAAGGAGATGTTCGCTCATCACCATGAGGCACCAAGAGTGAACAACAATGTTTTTGGCTAGAATTGAAAGATATGAAGAGAAAGTTTTTGATAGTTCCGCTAGTGTGCGGCAGGCTCGGAAACATAGCAGATGTTTTTAGGAAAATTGAGCGAAAAGGGCATGTGTACAGTGGTACTCGAACCAACGACATTTTTGCCTAACATCCCACTGCGGGGTAGGTTAAAGCACGGACTAAGTCCGCCACTTCAACAGGCCGAGCCTGCCGCACACTAGCGGAACTATCAAAAACTTTCTCTTCATATCTTTCAATTCTAGCCAAAAACATTGTTGTTCACTCTTGGTGCCTCATGGTGATGAGCGAACATCTCCTTCAACATCATAATCGTTACTCCTCGCACGGAGAATATATAAAATAACAATTAATGTACTGTAAACCTATTTGTCGATCATGACAACATCAACATCTGAACTCAAGAACAGTTTGGATGATCATCATTGGGTCTGTAACCATACCTGTTCAGTATGTTTTCTAGTTAAAAGAGTTATTTCTGAACAAATTTGCAGAACAAAGATCCTCTGTAACTCTGAAAACCGAATTATGATAGCTTACTTACCTTACCAATCAGACTAAGGCCAGCGTGGCCTCTGCTGTACACAGAAGTTGTCTCCATTCTATTCGGTCCATGGCTGTCACTCGCCAGCCTCGCTGTCTGCGGAGGGTTGGCAGGTCGCCTTCTACTTGGTCGATCCACCTTGCTCGTAGCGCACCTCGTCTTCTTGTACCTGTCGGTTCGTTTTCGAGAAACATTTTAACAGGGCTGTCATCCGACATTCTTACGACATGCCCAGCCCATCGTAGTCAACCAATTTTTGCGATGTGTTCACCAGCAACTGGTGAAATTCATGGTTCATGCGCCTCCTCCACGTTCCGTCTTACATCTGCACTCCACCGTAGATGGTACGCAGCACCTTCCGTTCAAAGATTCCAAGGGCGCGTTGGTCCTCCACTAGCAATGTCCATGTTTTGTGGCCGTAGAGAACTTAATTAATGTTTTGTAGATGGTCAACTTTGTGGTTCGGCGAACTTTATTCGATCTTAGCGTCCTTCGGAGTCCACGATTGCACAGCACGATTGCCAGCCATAATGCGCCTTTTTATTTCTCTGCTGGTGTCGTTATCGGCGGTCACCAATGAGCCCAAATACACGAATTCGTCTACTACTTCGATTTCATCACCGTCGATCTGAACTCGTGCTAGGAGGCTAACATTGTCTTCTCGTAAGCTTCTTCCCTTCATGTATTTTGTTTTCGACGCATTAATCACAAGCCCAATCCTACCAGCTTCAGCCTTAAGTCTGATGTACGTTGCCGCCATCGTGTCAAAGTTACGTGCTACGACACCAACGTCGTCGGCGAAGCCAAATAGTTGGACAGACTTCCTGAAAATCGTGCCACTTGTGTCTATCCCAGCTCTTCGAATCACACCCTCCAGTGCAATGTTAAACAACAAACACGACAATCCATCACCTTGTCGTAACCCTCTCCGAGATTCGAAAGGACTCGAGAGCATCCCTGATACTCGGACGACACACATCACTCGATCCATCGTTGCTTTGATCAACCGCGTCAGTTTTTCCGGAAATCCATATTCGTGCATGATTTGCCATAGCTGGTCTCGATCGATTGTATCATACGCTGATTTGAAATCGATGAAAAGATGATGTGTGGGCACGTTGTATTCGCGACATTTCTGCAGCACTTGCCGAATCGCGAAAATCTGGTCCGTAGTAGCACGGGCACCCATGAGTCCCGCTTGGTGTTGCCCCACGAACTCCTTTGCAATTGGTGACAGGCGGCGGCATAGTATTTGGGAGAGCAACTTGTAAGTAGCGCTCAGTAGCGTGATCGCACGATAATTGCAGCAATCCAACTTGTCGCTCTTTTTATAGATGGGACACACTATTCCCTCCATCCAAGCCTCTGGTAGACATTCCTCCTCCCAAACCTTGATAATTACCCAGTGCAGCGCTCTGCTCAGTGTATTTTAATAGCTCGCCTGGGAGTTGGTCAACACCAGCGGCTTTGTTGTTTTTCAACCGACCAATTTCCTCCTAAACTTCCTGGAGGGTTGGGGTCGGGGTCCTGTCATCTTCTGCGCGTGTTCCTAGATTTATTACCGATCAGTTTTCGTTCGCTGTAACATTACCGTTCAGGTGCTCGTCGAAGTACTGCTTCCACCTTTCAATCACCTCACACTCTCCTGTGAGAAGGTTGCCATCCAGGTCTCTGCACGTACCAGCTTGTGGTACGTAGCCTTTGCGTGAGCTGTTAAACTTCTCATAGAATTTGCGTGTGTCATTAGCACGGTACAGTGCTAGTGTTTCCATTTCTTCGCGGTCTCGATCTTCCCTCTGGAGCTTTTTCCTTCGAAGAATAGAATTTTGTCTGTTCCGTGCCTGTCTATACCGTTCCATATTCGCTCTCGTACGGTGTTGCAGCATTCTCGCCCGTGCTGCATTCTTCTCCTCTACTAACTGCTTGCATTCGCCATCAAAACCAATCTTTTTTTTCGATTCGGTGCAGAAGTACCTAGTGTCACTAATGCAGTGCTACCAATCCTCAAGAGTAGCAGCGGCAAACTGTTCTTCCGTTGGTAGGGCTGCTTCTAGGTGTTGCGCGTATTCCTGAGCAACTCCGGTGTCCCGTAGTAGCTCAATGTTAGGTCGTGGCGTCCAAGTTCGACGCGTGTTGTACACCATCGAGAGTTTTGAGCGCATACATACTGCAACTAGGTAGTGGTCCGAGTCTATATTCGCACTGCGGTAGGTGCGAACGTTGATGATATCGGAGAAGAATTTCCCGTCGATTAGAACATGGTCGATTTGATTCTCTGTTCGTTGGACAGGTGATCTCCAAGTGGCTTTGTGGATGTCTTCAGGGGGGAAGAAGGTACTTCGAACTACTAAACCACGGGAGGCCGCATAGTTCACGCATCGTTGGCCATTATCGTTCGATACGGTATGCAGGCTGTTAGGCCCTATTACCGGTCTGTACATTGCCTCCCGTCCTACCTGAGCGTTCATGTCACCAATGACGATTTTTACATCCCGCTGCGGGCAACCATCATACACTTACTCTAGCTGCGCGTAGAACGCTTCTTTTTCGTCATCGGGTCTCCCGTCGTGTGGACAGTGTACGTTGATGATGCTGTAGTTGAAGAATCGACCTTTGATCCTCAGCTTGCACATTCTAGCGTTGATCGGAAACCATCCAATCACGCGTTGACGCATTTTGCCCAGCACTACAAAGCCGGTGCCCAGCTTGTTTGTGGTACCACAGCTCTGGTAGATAGTAGCCGCCCGATGCCCGCTTTTCCATACCTTCTGTCCTGTCCAGCAAACCTCCTGCAGTGCTACGACTTCGAAGTTACGTGGTTGAAGTTCGTCATAGATTATCCTATCGCAGCCAGGGAATTCGTCGCCAGGGAAGTCCTTAATTCGTCGCCTAGGTCTTTGCCGATTGTTCCGGTCCGTATTAACTTCTGTATTATTTGTAACATTGATTTTTTAAGGGCGGCTTGTTGGGCCTTCCCCAACCCCCTGTCTCGCCGGGGGACCATCGTGCACAGCACTGTTTAGAGTTCCACGGTGGCACAAGGACGATGATCAGCCGCTCCTAACATGGAGAACAAACGCCGTTTCGAGCCGCCCCTAACATGAAGAACAGACGCTCAGATAGACTGCACTCTTTGAAGAGGGCAGCCCCTCCTTCCCTGTCAGCATAAAGGGTGCTTCCAAAAAAAATGGCACACACATATATACTCATCAAAATTAAACTGATTATCGGATTTTCTTGAAATTTTCAGGGAATGAAGAACTACTAATGAGTTTTGATTTACAACATTTGTTTTATTCAATTTCGTCTCCCATCCCGAATGCCCGCACCTTCCTTTTCACTCCACCCATCAAATTTTGTACAACCGATTTTCCCAGTGTTTTTTTTTGTTTTACCCAAATTTTCTTCAATTCTAGCTCTGTTTTCATAGTTTTGGGATGTTTGCGAAGTTCCGTTTTCATAATTGCCCAGAATTTTTCAATTGGACGAAGTTCCGGTGAATTTGGTGGGTTCATATCCTTTGGCACAAAATTGACTCCGTTGGCTCGGTACCACTCCAATACGTTTCGAACGTAGTGGCAGGATGCTAGATCAGGCCAGCGTTGATCCTTTGTGCTTCTTAATGAATGGCAAGAGACACTTCTTAAGGCACTCTTCCGTGTAAATCGCACCGTTTATTGTTCCCGAAGTGATGAAGGGAGCACTTATTTCACCACATCCGCAAATCGCCTGCCAGATTAGAAACTTCTTTGCAAATTTCGATAGTTTCTTCTTTCGAACATCCTCCGGAATATCGAACTTCGACTTGGCAACGAAATATTCTTGCCCAGGAAGTTGACGGAAGTCGGCCTTGACGTATGGTTCGTCATCCATCACGATGCAACCGGATTTGGTGTGTAGCTTCGTGTAAAGTTTCCGGGCGTGGGTTTTCGCAATGATGTTTTGTTTTTCATTCCGGTTTGGGGCTTTTTGCACTTTGTAAACATGTAACCTAGCACGCTTCATGGTTTTCTGCACAAAACCGACTGACACCTTAGACTTTTTAACGACATCTCGAATTGACATGTTTGGACGGTTCTTGAATTGTTGTACGACTTTCCTGGCCATTTTACTGTCCATTGGACCACTTTTACGACCACTCCCTTCCTTCCTTTGGACACTCAGACGCTCCTTGAAGGTTCTTATTACACGAGACACAGTTGTATTTGCAATTCCAAGCCTTTTCGCAATGCACCGGTGGGACGCCCCTGGATTTTGATTGTGAGTGCACAAAATTTTCTCACGGACAATTTCTTGTTTCGACGACATGACTGGAACTACTGAATGTATAACTATGAAACTTGGCAGATGTAAATAATACACTATGGATAAGATCTACTCAAATTTATTATTTTTTACTCATACGATTCAAAAGTTACAGAAGATTTTCTGTGTGCCATTTTTATAGAATACACCCTTTATGACCAAGGTCCCACCGGGGTTGGTTACCCGATCTTTCCTACACTGAAAGTTAATATTAGTATATATTACAAAATCGAAGGTTATACTGACAAATCCATTCGTTGTTTTCTGCAACGAAACTGATTTGTTCTTTTTATGAAGATACATTCGTAATTAATGGCACACGTGCAACTGTCAAAAGCACGAAGCTTTTGTTGACACAGAAAGAACATTCGTACATTGTACGAATACACCACCAAGGGGTACAACAATTTGGTCACAAATTAAAAAGAAACGTCTCTGTCGTGGTTGCATGAAGGACTGACAGATCTACTTTATCGACTCAAAATGTAATTGACGAAAAAGTGAAACCACGTGGAGTTGTGAAGCGTTTTATTTAATGTTTCTGACATGGGGTTCGAACCTGCATATTTGGACAGTGCTGATTCTGAATCCATGGTTGATCTCACTAGGCCGCGCTGACTTGTGAGAACATGTTTGATTAATGAGCATGAAGTTATAGCTCTCGGCAGCGCTTTAGTTATTATTTTGGGTTAACTAAATTATTCCCGCCCATACCAGCAGAAGGCCCATCATGCATGAGTACGGTATAAAAGAGAAACAGCGATTGGCTGGTCATCACGAAGTTCATTTCGTGCATTTTACAAAAATGTGTAATGATAGCATTTCACCAGATAAAAAGTATTATGAATGTTTCATACAATGTATGTAGGAGGCATTTGTACTATGTACAAAATCCATGTTTACGAAACGCGTGATAGCTACTTAACGAAAATAAATGTTCAGTGTATGGTTACTCATACCCCAGTCGGCACCACGGGCATGTAGGGATAGGAGTGACTGGACAAGAGGCTAAGGATCGCAGTAGGATCTATTTATACCTGCAGGTACGTGGAGTACCAATGGTACGCATTGTCCAGTCATTTACCAACCATTATGATAGTATTTATATGGAATCGGTTAAACCAACAAACAGAATGCTCCAAGCCACTCACAAAGTGTGACGGTATTTTTTCGTTAGAAAAACACTTTTAATTTGTACAACTACACTCCACAAACTCGTTTACTACTAGAACTTATATCTGCATCAAATAAATTGAACGTTATCAATCTATCAAAATGAAATTGACGAAATTAGGTTCTCTTCCATACTTTCTGGCAACTTTATACTTCTACTGATTTACAAACTCATCTGTTTTGTACAAACCGATGATATCATTATCTCCAATCCACTCAAGCAGCTGCGATATTTTGTGATGTAGTAGGTGGAATATTATAATTAGAGATAACTCAATGCAGACTTCTTTCAAATTTGAGAAAATTGACAGGCAATCGGTGTGCAACCACCTGGTTCCTTATAGCAAGATACTAAGAAGTGGACCGGGATATTCGATGTATATTCTAAAATATACTGGAATAAGTATCTTGTCTTTAAATTTTAAACCGGCTATGTTCAATTACACTTGGAGCAAATTTTTCACATTTCTGTGAAAATCTATATGAAGTGAAGTTTCTAGATCTATAAAAAAACGTTCATCTTTTTTTCCTACAGGGTACGATTCAGTTTATCTTCTTGATGTATGACACTTTTTTTTTCTTTCCACCCAGAACACCAGTCCCCTTCCCATCAATAACACCGACGGAGACAATCTCATCTCGTCAATCACACTTTTTTTTATGTACTACACAGCGTAAGAAATGTATCAATCCTCCGGGTGATCACACCCCATTTCTTCAAACATGTCATAACTGTAACAGAATACTCTGTGCTCCCATAAATTCATCCCGAGGATAGTCATCAAGCTTCTTGCATAGGGCCACACAACGCTCAGGTAGAGTAGAAAAAATAAATTACGTTCAAAGCTGCCGAAGACGTTCGTTCCCGGCCGGTCGCCTGAGTGTCGTATATTCAAATCAAATCACCTTTTTGCGAACTTTCCCTGGGTGAACGGTAGCGGCACCCTAAGAGCAATCATCGTTTTCGTACCCTGGGATATTGCTTATTAAGACAGTTCGTTGCGTGAGGATCCCGGAAACCGTTAGGGGTTGTCGCTTTTTTTGGCCTAAAACTAGTCCATCACGCAAGGTTTTTTTAAAAAAAAAAGATTTCAGGCATGCCGTTACAAGACCTTGAACCACACTACCGAATTTGCAGACAAGAAAACAGCTGCAAAATCACCCACACGTTCCCGACGTTTGAAACTACCGTAAGCTTCCTACCGTTCAATTTCAGAAGGTTTAAAGCTAAGCACACTTCTGAATAAAATATGAGCGGACAGATGCAGCAATCTATGAGAATTGAATGCATTATTGTAGCTACTATTCTTGAATTCAGGCGCCAGACGCTGCAGATTGTCCATACCTAGGCAGACCTGTCCGTAATATCAGTCCAGGTTTTATGAATCACGTCTTCCTCGAAAAGTTCAGATCCTTCGAACAAGTCTAGTATGAAAAGTGTACCAATCTTATTCATGCAACTGAACACAATCAAGAAAGGTTGCCCAAAAATTAAATTTCATACCAAATCATTGCGTTCCGGGTACACAAATACGAGCCAGGGAAGGAAAGGTGGTCGACACAAAAAAGGCAACATGCACAAGAGGATCACCGGCAGACTACCAGCCATACACGGAGAAGTGAGAAAAGAAAGGCGGCATGCGACTCGCAGCACCCGGATCTAAATGAAGGAAAAATAGGGGTATAGGGGTGTAGGGAAAAAATCTTCTTCCTGATTTTGGGACTCTACTCGCACACCATCACCAGTTCTGGAAGGACCTGGCGAAAAAATACCCTACTTTGGCAGTCTGTGATTTGCTGCCGTGCGAATGACAACACTGCGCGGAGGACAGTTGGCGTACAGCTCAGGAAGCGAAGATAATTGTTTTTGAAACGTGAAAGTGGAAGACGGAAATTCCATCAGCCGATGATAAATTGAAGCTAAGGTAAGTGCGAATTGGCAGTTCTATCAGAACCAGTAAAACATTTTTTATCTCGCGTTACAAAACACCCGGAATGACCAGACAGTGTAAATCAGTAATGCCCCCTTGGGCAGTTTATTAAACCAGATTTCGCTGGGATCGCCCTAGTGGTTTCAAATGTGCACAACACACACTTTTCCAACATCAGTTGCGGAATCGAAAAACGCCCCAACGAATAAATACTCGCCAGAAAGGATAATCTCTACCGGAGAAACAGCACCAAACAAACGGCCAGCAGCGATCACACCCTAGCAATTTTCGCCTAAACCCACAGCTCCAAAGAACACATTTCACAAACTGGACTGGCTGGTGCTACTCGATTATGTCCACTCATCGAGGAAAAACATATGGTGCTTTCACTTTCCACTGAATGCCAATGCCGGCTATGCGCCGCCGTTGGTTGATATAGGGGTTGAGCGTGATTTCACCCACCGGGCGGAATCAGCAGGATGCCTTTAAGCGAGAAAAGGGCCATCGTGGCCATATGTGGCACGTGTTTTCCCCGATTCTTATCGGAAAGCAAAAATCGCAATTTTGAGCTGTTTGCTTTTTTACCGCGTTTTCGGATTCACCTTCGACCAGTGCCAAACCGGTCGAACGTGGTTATTAAAGAGGATTGTCCTCAAATTTCTGGTTTTCCTCAATGATGCAATTATTTCGAAACCGTACGATTTTCTATGGCTCTTGATGCCACTCGTAGTGGCGATTAAATCATTGGTTAATCCTTTAATTGATGGCATTCGGGTAGGTTGAATTTTTTGTTTGATTTGTGGTGAGGGTTACTGAAATCCCGGCCCTGTAAACATGAAGATGGCTAGAAAAACAAGAAGAGGAATAAATACGTTTCTGAAATTCTGTCAGTTTATATAACTCAGAATTTACTACACGAACTGCACTGGATATTTGAAGTTTTCATGGGATTTACAATGGGAAAACAAATCTTCAACAAAACTTCCAAACAAATCAGGTCTTTTATTTGGAAGTTTGCAAACTATGTTGCATAACTTTACCCAAATCTTCCCTGCAAATTGATCCGGTAAGCAAACTTGCACCTATTTTACTAATTTACCAATAAACTGCAATAACCTTATTTCTTCTCTATTTATTTTACAAACAATTCAAAATCAATCTTATAAATTCAATACAATCTCTACCGCGAGAGAACATTGGTCAACATGGCAGCCCACTTTGTTTATATTGATCACTGACACTGACACTGACGTTTTTCTTTATAACGGTCCAGCTGTTCACACATCATGGTGGAGCACGTTCACGTGGCCAACCCTCACAGTCCGGGTGTAACATCCTCCATCCCCGTGAACCCTCTTGGTAGTCCAGTACACTACAGGCTCACTATTACACTCCAAGCTCCGTTAAGGCTAGTTTCGCTGTCGGCCTCCTTTTCACCCCTGAACCGGTTCGCACGACCGCAGATCGCACTCTTCCGTCAACTCCGGTGCAAATCTCTTATACAACTCCACACTCCCGTTTCTCAGCGTCCGCAATGTACACTAGATCTACCAAGGCAATAGGCTTCTGTTCCTCGAACCATTCCGTTCTGCAGTTCACTGTAGATATTCTCGCTGCCAACGACTCCACATCTTATCTGCTACATACTGTGCTTGACGATAGCTACTGCGTAACCTGTCAGCTCGTTCTACCGGTTTTCTTGACGACATACACTCCCCTAAAGGACAACTTCGTAAAAAGTGGTTTGAAGTGAGTGATTCCGTATCCTCTTGCACGTTGGTGGACACGAACGTTAAAGAACGAGCGTTAATTAAGCCCTCTGCTTCTACGAGCGCGGTTTGAAGGATCTCGTCCGTCAATCGCACACTGCCTGTGGAAGTTGTCAAAGCTGAGGGTGTGTTGAAGGTCCACTTGGTTCTAGCACCCGTGAAAGTATCGGCACACTCGGTGTTAATCTTTCGGATTTGCTCTATAAGATCTTTGCTCTCCCCTACGAAGAATGGGCCTACGAATCGCCATTTCACAGGACTGAGTCGTCAGGTTGTGGACCGCTTCTAGATGCACAGCGTGAACCGTTCAATATGTAAACAGTGCCATCCATCGCTTTTCTCTTCTTCTGCCGATAGCCATTTCCAAAGGCCCTAAATAGTCCAAGCCAACAAAATAGTGCATTCTTGCTGCCCTTCATGGCCAATGAAGCGGTGCCATCAGAGGAATCACCGGTTTTGTTTGCTGAACTTAACACCACAAGCAGTCTCTCATTACCTTGTCTATTCTGGTTCTCAATCCGAAAATGTAGTAGAGTTAGCATACCTCCTTAAACACAGTCTGCCGACTTCCGTGACCACACTACTGATGATACGCTTGAAGTAATTTTGTCGTAACCAATTGATTCTTGGGCGGCTAAAAACTGTATTCGATGAAATTTGGACACACAAAATAGATCACCAAAAATTTTCCTTTTCAAACTTTCTGGAAATAAAGTACTACTAAATGGTTAGGTTTTGACATCATTGATTTATTGAACCTCTTCTCCCAAGCCAAATGCCCGCACCTGTGCCTTGGCCACTTTCATCAAATTTTGGGCAATGATAGGACCGACTTGCTTACTTACTTTTAACCACACTTTCTTTAGTTCAAGTTCATTTTCTATCAGTTTTGGAGTTTTAACGAGCTTTGCCTTCATGATTGCCCAAAATTTTTCAATTGGGCGAACTTCCGGAGTGTTTAGAGGGTTGACGTCTTTTGGTACAAAAACTACATTATTATCTTTGCACCAGTCTAAGACGGGCCGGGCATAGTGGCAAGATGCCAAAAAAACAGTGTCGGGCCATCGTGAGATCGCAAGAAGGGCAGAAGTCGTTTTTGGAGGCATTCGTCCTAGTAGATTTGTCCGTTGACGGTCCCAGAGGTGATGAAGGGCTGACTCATTTGGCCACATCCGGAGATCGCTTGCCAGACAAGGAATTGTTGGTGAATTTCGACAGTTTCTTCTTCCGTACACTCTCCGGAACGGCCAACTTAAAGGTGGGGACGTAGTGTTCCTGTCCTGGCATTTGTTCAGTGTCGGCTTTAATGTAGGACTCATCGTCCATCACAATGCAGAACGGTTTTGTGAGCCACTCCCTGTACAGTTTTCTTGCACGAGCCTCGTTTTTTGCCACTACCATTTTTCCGCTTGGTTGTCTTACGGTCCTTGATCGTTTTGATCACATGAGATACGGTTGAATGTGCGATTCCGAGCTGTTTTCCGATCCATCGATGAGAAGCGTTTGGGTTTTCGAAGTGAGTGCCCAAAATTTGTTGGCGCACTATTTCTTCATTCGAAGCAATCACTGAAATCACTAGACCGATTTTCACGGAACTCATTACACAATTGACACAACACAATGAAATACATTCAGTTAAAATTTCAATAATTTCTACCCACACGCTAAAAAGTTACGAACAATTGCGTGTGTCCAAATTTCATTGAATACAGTCTTTATGGTTCTACCTTTCATAGGTTCTACACCGAACTCGTCCAAAAATGGTGTTAGTCAATATAAAAGGCTGCTCTTCTCAATCGATTTCTTCTGATCTTGTGACAGCACATCGTTCTTCACCAACGACACCACTTTGTCAGCAAACTCTTCGCCTTGTGCTACTCGCCACAAGCAATTTTCCGCTCCCTTACTAGTATTAGGGCTTCGATTAGCTGTTTCTGAGTTTTCCGTCGACAATTAGACATGAAACGATACATGTTGGCCAGTGTCCTCACCAACACCTTCCACTTTGATATGTGTTCCATCCTGGACATCACAGCATCTGTCAAAACTTTTTTGTGCCACAATACACTTGCACGCAGTTCTTCCTCTAACTCAACTGATTGGTGTTTTTGTTCGGGCCAACACTCTTCCGATTGGTACAGAAAGTCCGGTCCACGGAACCATCGACTATCTGTTCTGATCTACGCAGCCTTCCCCCACTTAGTGACATCATCTGCTGAATTGCTTCTCGTGGGAACCCAGCGCCAATCATCTGGGTTGGTAACACTCAGTATCTCCCCAATTCTGTGAGCAACGAAGGGTTTATACACTCTCGCGTCAGACTTTACACATGATACGACAGCATTCGAATCAGTCCACAGAAATAATTTTTTCACTGTAAATTGATGATTCTCGCTGTTTTAGAAGCAGTTACTTCTAACGATTTTACCTCCATGGCTTCAGTTTCACTAAGTCCTTCTAGCACCTTCGATGAATTGCTCACCCAGTTCAGAATCTCAAATCCTCCGTCAGCATGCACCTTTCTCACCTCTCTTGCTCGCTTTAATGCTTCCTCCTCTGTATCAGTACTGTCAAAATAGTCATCGACGTAGTGTTTTCGAATCACGGCATCCGCCACTTCAGGATACTGACCAATATGTTCTTGCGCGTTCAGATTTTTAACAAACTTTGCTAAGTAAGGGGAACAGCTAGCGTCAAAAGCGTACCAAAATCTGATGAAACATTTCTCGGATATCACCTTCAAATGCCACTGTTCTCGAAAACTATTGAGCACAGTGCCTAACGAGACAACCAGATCAGGTCCTGTCAGCAGTGTATCATTCAACGAAACACCGTTGAATTTCGCGGCAGTATCCACACCATCCTGGACTTTCCAGGTTTCTTTGAGTTGATAACGAAGTTCAAGGGTAAGTACCAAGTTTATTCTGCTGGTGTCTCAAGTAACTCATGATCCGTGGCCCTGTGAGCATAGCCTTTGGCTATGTATTCGTCAATTTGTTTTTTGGAAAATGTCACAAACTCCTGGATTTCTGTCCATGCGCACTTCCAGATTCCTTAATCTTTTCAGTGCCATCCGGTAACTATCAGGAAATCTGGGCTCATCTTCTTTCCATGGAAGGCATGATAAAATCCCTCTCCCACTCGCTTCGTTACTAGCTCTTCGATCTGCCGTGCGCTGTGGTCGTCCTTCGATTCTATCCTCGAGCTGGAAACTGTCTCGCATCATTTGATTTAACTCTCTATCCAACTGATTACAATCTACGCAAACACAGTGATGATAACCGAGAAAGTGCACGTTTGTTACAATGTTTGGATGTGGCCCGTAAACGTCCAGCCTACCGGACATCTTACAGCAATTGACTCTTCTTTCTTTCCTACTCTGGAGTCTAGTGGACCAGTGAGGTGTATATTGTCAATCCCGATCAAAACCTTCGGCGCGTCCGAACCGTAACTGGGGATCTCAATATCCTTCAAGTCTTCAATCAACTGCCTTGAATATAACTGTTGCCCTAGCAGATCTAGCGTACTCACAGTTCTTCCTGCTCGTAGATCAAACTACTTTGATTGGTTTCTTCCAGAAATCAGCACGTCTACTTTTTTTTGAATGAGCCTCGGTCCGACTGACTCCATTCGTTCAACATATTTTCAGCAGTTCCACACGGTCTATCCACTCGTAATAACTCTGCAACCTCACTATCGATGAGTAAAATTGATGATCCCTCGTCTACTAATGATAAAGCTTCAACTTATTTACCGTCGGGGTGTAGTGTCACTGGAAAAATATACGATCATCACTGTTATGCTCGGTAGACGATGGCTATTACAACGGGCCTCCATCCTAGATGGTCCTTCAATAAACGCAGGATGTAGCAACGGGTGATGCTGTTCCTTGCTCCAGATATCACCTAAATCAGGTCTTTTGTTTGGAACATTACAAACAATGTTGTACGACGTATGAAAGATTGCAAACAATAATATTTAAATTCAGGTCAGTACAGATGTCAAACATTTTCGTTCACAGCTCGAATTTCTGTTCAATAACTTGCACAAAAATGAAGTGACACGAAAATAAAAACTACCTTCTAAATAAATAGTGTAAAATGCTGGGAACTTCAATAAATTGCCGATAATGTTGTGTTCAAAAGCTCGTCTTTGAAAGAACTATTTCATGCACGCTGTTGCTTCGTGTGGAATGAAACACAACTTGATATGCTGTGATGTTAACTTCACAATGAAAATTCATATTTTTTCAGTGTACATCATTATGCTGAAGAGCTAGGAGGATGAGTACAGAAGCATTCGTTTGTCCATAGTGATTCCCATATATGTGCGAACGCAAGTGATTTCAAATTTTAACAGAATAATCAGCACGGGATTCGCAACGAACCACCCTAAACAACTAAAAAATAGTAGTGTGACTTTCCATTAAACACTATTTACAAATTGTCGATAATTTTGTATACACAGATAAAAAGATATATTAGTTTTCTGCGTTATCTAATGCACAAAAAGAGAATGCTGGATTTGGCAGAAAATAATGGGATATTTAATGTAAAGTTAAATCAGGTAACGCCTGAATCCAGCCTGTTGTTTGAAATATTGCAAACATAGTTGTATGGCGCATGAAAGATTGCAAAAAATTTCGTTGTTGACGCTTCCTTTGGCTTGAAATTAAACGATGGGAAATTTAACGAGCTTGTTAAAACTAATTTTTTTTTCCGTGTACGAAAGCTTGTCTTTGATAGAACTGTTATCAAAGCGGTTATGGTTTTTCAACAGCTGAATACTATTATTGACTTAACTTCGACTCGTAGCAACATTAGCAAGGACAAACCATAAACCAAACGTGCCTTAACCAAATTGCCAGAGAAATTGCCAGGCTAAGCGGAAAACGCCAGAGAGCTGTCCTCTATGCACACGCAGCTGGTTGCGTCCGTCTCCGTGGGAAGTCAGGGATGTGCAAGCAAGCGAGCTGGTCACTCCGGGAAGTGGCACTCGGCGCCTCTAAGAAACGGATGGTGTTGGATGGGCCGGTGGGGGCTCAAGATTTTCGCGAACGTGGTGTCGGGGTCAAAAAATGTATCCTCACGGCCTACGGGACGTAAAGAGAGTGGCCCGGCGCCAAGAGTGCTAGACCCATTTCTATGATGAGAAAATCCATGGACGAAGGTAAAAAAAAAGTGAAATATACCCAAACAAGAAAGAGAATCCCGAAACCTGGCACGGATGCGAAACCGCGGTGAGGCCCTCATCTTGGAGACCGCCGAGGTCCTCAAAGCGATGCACGGGGACGCAAAGCTCGCGGATCCAGGCGCCGATGTGCGGAGTATTCACCGTATCTGAACGGGCAAGATGATCCTGGAGCTTAGGAAAGACACGAAGCTGAAGGACCCAGCCTACAAAAAGCTGGTTGAACAAGCCTTAGAAGCAGGAGTGGAGGTGCGTGCTCTAGCCACGCAAGTGACTAGGCAATGTAAAAACCTGGACGAGATCCTTAATACAACACATATATTCTGATAATACACAGAAGTTGTCTCTTTTCTATTCGATCCATGGATGTACATCACCAGCCTCGCAGTTTTCGAAGGGTTCACAGGTAGCCTTCTACTTGAATCCAACTTGCATTTTGCGTGCCTCTTCTTTGTTGTGCCTCTTACTGTTCGTTAACGAGAATCATTTTAATTGAAGTTTCGTCCGACATTCTGCAACATACCCGACCTATCGTTATCTACCGATTTTAGCAACTGATTCAATTCCTGGTTCATTCGCCTCCTCCACGTTGCTTCTTCCATCTGCACTCTATGGTAGATCGTACACAACACCTTCCGTTCAAAGATACCAAGGGCGCGTTAGTCATCTACGGCCTTAGTTGACTGCCGTTAGAATAAGGGTCTTGTAGATGGTGAACTTTATTCGATCTTAGAGTCCGTTGCAGTCAAAAGTAGGCACAATTGACAGCCATAATGCGCCTTTGTATCTCTCTGCTGGTGTCGTTATCGACGGTCACTAAATGAACCCAGATGAGCCCACTTCGACTTCATCACCGTCTGAGCACGTAGTGAGACGTTATCATTGTCTTCTTGGGAGCCTTTTCCCCTTGAGTATTTTGTCTTTAACGCAATAATCCGCAATCCTACTTGCTTCAATTTTAAGTCTGATACTTTTCGTCCCTCGTATCAAAGTTGCAAGATACGAAATCAACGTCGTTGGCGAAGCCCAAAAGTTGGCCGCTCTTCCTGAAGATCGCTTTGAGGCTATTGCAGTGCTACTGATGGCAATTAGAATGTCTCTCCAGCCATCTTAAAGAATAGCTACGCCAATCTAATCTTCCATTGGTAGTGTGGGTTCAACTGTTGTACGTATTCTTGGAAAATTCTGGTAGCTCAATATTAAACCACGACGTCCGAATTTGACGCGTGTTGTGCACCGTCGAGAGTTTTGAGCGAATACATACGTGAGGAGCCATCATACACATGCTCTAGCTGCGCGTAGAACGCTTCTTTTTCGTCATCGGGTCTCCCTTCGTGTGGGCAGTGTACGTTTGTAATGCCTTAGTTGAAGTTACGGTGCTTGATCCCCAGCTTACACATTCTCGAATTGATCGGAAAGGATCCAATCACGTGTCCAGCTCGTATGTAATGCCACAGTTCTGGTAGAAAGTAGCCACCAAAGCCCTCTATTCCATACCTTCTGTCATGTCCAGCCAAGTTCCTACAGGGCAACCACTTCAATGTTGCGTGGTTGAAGCTCACCGTAGATTATCCTATCGCTAACAGGGAAGCAGAGCAATTCGCAGTTACATGTTCCGAATTTCCAATCGTAGTCATTATTTCGTCACCTAGGTTTTTGCAGATTGTTTCAGTCCTACTTTTAATTTTTAAGGGCCTTCCCCAACTCCCTGTCTCATCGTACTTCATAGAGTCCCATCGGGTCATCCACTTCTCACATGAAGAACAGTCATATGGAGAACAAACGCTCAAATAGGCTGCGGGGTTGAGTACCTTAGCTTTCCTATGGTTATGCATACCTCTGTTGCCACCAGGGAAGTAGGGATAGGAATGACCAGGCAGGGCTAGGGATCACAGTAGGACCCATTTTACACCAGCAGGTACGAGAGGAACGCAATATCCAGTCATTTGCCAACCAAAGAAAGATGTCTACAAATGAGGATTGATGAACTGAGGTGACGGGAAGCCGCCAATTTATCCGATATGCAAAGTGTAAGCATGCACCGAAAATAAAATTTTGTTATTGATACAAAATTGCCGTATGAAATATAAAGTATTCGTTTACTCAGAATGAATATTGATGCATTGAACGGATGGCGGTTGCATGAATGATAGACGGATCTGCTTTATAGAATCCAAACGTAATTCGAATAAACTGCTACTCTGAGGATTCGTTCATCATTTTTCTTTTTATGTTTCTAACTCTAACTATTGAGATGATCTGTATTGTATGTTTGATTGATCACACTAGGCAATGGTGACTCCTGAGAAGTTTCGTGATCAATAAAGATAAACTCACAACTTTCGACCCGAAACATGTGACACTACGATAGAAGAGGAGCAGCGATTGGTCCTCGTGATATTTATTTATTATGTTATTTTTTCAGATGGTTAGCAATATGAATGTTTCTTACTATTTACAAGGAATCTGTTCTTTGCGCAAAACCCATATTCACGAAGTGAAAGAGAACATAGCGTAAGGAATGGCTTCAGCTCCGAGAACCTATTCCAAGCACGGGGCAAAGATTAACTTACAACGTTTTTTTTTGCAGTATGATGCATCAAATTGAAATAGGTTTCCGGGGATCTGAAGCCGTTCCCTACACTATTTAAGAAATAATATGTTCAGTGCAGCGTTGATTTGATTCCAAGCAAACGACTGGTTCAAACTTTTAAACGGTATAATGAATTCGGAGGATGTTTTAGTAGTTAGTTCCAACGAGCAATAACTAATGGGACGGCAAGCTACTACCCGGTATATTATAATCATAATTTTCTTGGAAAACTAGGAAAATTCGAACTAAAACTTCAGGTTTTCACTTTATGTTAATAAAAAAAAACTGGAACACTCGAATGAAGGGTGTTTCGATCAAAATTTGGTCGACTTAAGCTTGACGCATTTCCTTTCATGGTGCATTAAAAATTTTTGCACACTCATAATTTTTAAGATGTGTGCGTTCAGTTATCAGAAATTTCGTCGAAGAAAGAGAAGCAATGCATCAAAATTTTGCACGAGCACGGAGAAAATCCAAACTTTTCTCACGCCAAGCTGGCAAAATTGTTGAATGTGGCTTAAGCAACTGTTACCAACGTATTAAAAGTGTTCGGTGAACGTTTGTCGACAGCCAGGAAAGCTAGATAGGGGGAAATCGAAAGCCGGAGGCCACAGCGACGACAATAAAGAGTTGCCCGCTATTTCGAGCGGAACCCCAACCTCTCCGTCCGAGATGTCGCAAAGAAGCTGGGAGTGGCACCTTCAACCGTGGATAGAGCTAAAAACATGCTGGACTGTCGACTTACAAGAAAGTGGTGACTCTAAATCGCGACGATAAACAAAACACGTCGGCCAAAGCACGATCGCGAAATTTGTACACGACGATGCTGGCGAAGTTTGATTGCGTGGTACAGTACGATGAAACTTACGTCAAGGCAGACTTTAAACAGCTTCCTGGACAGGAATTTTACACTGCAACTAGACGGGGAAAGGTGGCCGATATTTTCAAGCACATTAAACTGTCAAAGTTCGCAAGGAATTATGTGGTGTGGCAGGCCTGTGGCTTGAAGAGCAACGTTTACATTGTGACCGGAACCGTCAACCAGGAAATTTATCTGAGCGAGTGCCTACAAAAACGTCTACTGCCTTTCCTGAAGCGACACAATTGTTCCGTTCTATTTTGGCCGGATTTGGCATCTTGCCGTTACGGAAAAAGGCCATGGAATGGTATGCTGCCAACAACGTTCAAGTGGTGCCCAAGGACAAGAACCCGCCCAACAGGTCAGAGCTCCACCCAATCGAACAATATTGGGCCATCGTCAAACGGAACCTTAAGAACACTCAAAAAGCTGTTGTGAGCGAGAAACAGCTCAAGGCAAACTGGCGTTCTGTGGCGAATAAAGTTGACAAGGAGACTGTAAAAAAGCTTAGCTGAATATTTTTCCAGTGTTCTGTATTAAATGATCTTGAAAATGAAAAAGAATTTGACTTATTAATAAAAACTTTGATCGACTCACACACATTACTGTTTGGCCAAATTTTGATCGGAACACCCTTTATCATTTGTATGAAATAACACTCAATATCTTAAGCCATTTTCTATACATTTGACTGTTTTAGTAATTGGTTTTGTGATTAAAGTCTGCCCCAGAAAATAAGGACGTTTTCAGTAAAAATATTACACAAGTGTTGGAAATTCAATGTTTATTAGATATACTATTAAAATTACAGTAGCACTTCAGGTAAGTGTTCTCAATATTTGCAATCTAGAGATTGTATGCCAACTGGCGCACCTTCTTGAAAATGCTTCTAATAAGAATCAGCACTGACTTTTTAGTGACAAGTTTTGACACCTTCTTCCAATCTTTTTCAAACTGTTGAGTTGTATTTGCTGTCGAGACATTTTTCCTTGGATATGCCTTCCTCAATGCCCAAAATTCTTCGATTGGTCGAATTTGCGGCAAACATGTCGTTAGGAACAAACAGGAAATTTTACCACAGCCACAAATACAATGTCAGACATAGGTTTCTTATGGGCTATTCATAAACCACGTAGTTTTCTGGGGGAGGGAGGGTCTAACCAAGGTCTACGCTCCATACAAATATATTAAAAAAACTTCAAGGGACATCCCACTGGGGTTGTACGCAAAGGTGACGCAGGACTATATACACACTTAGAAAATTTTACAGTATTCGGTATTTTTTTACCAAACTTTCAACAGCTGAACGATTACCGGATTTCGGTTAAATTTTTATATTTTACCGGTAATTTTTTAACAGATAACTGTAAAATTTCACCGAAATCCGGTAAATCGGATTACCGAACGTTCAGCGCTTGAAAGTTTGAAAAAAAATTACCCAATACTGTAAAATTTTCCAAGTGTGTAGCAATGAAGTCTGTGATAGGAAAAATACTGTAAATTGGATGAATTCCCTAGCAAAGGAAAATAACAAGCTGATATCATATAAGCAACAAGTTCTGTTATCCCAGTTATCGTTTTGATTTCCGCTGTTATCTTATAACAAATTTTGTTATCACCTTTGGCAAATTTTGTTATCATATGTTATCATTTTGAACACACTATTTTTTATGAACGTTATAAGTTGAATTGTAAAACTATAAATATTTCCAGCATATTTGAACAAGAAATTTTGCTTTTAATTAAAATATTTTTTTCAGTTATTAGCACGAGAATTTGATTTCAAATTGATAACATAATTTGATACTATTTCAATAATTTTGCTTACAATACAGGATTTGTTATCAAGTTGTTCGCAGTGATAATAAAATAAGTTATCATGATATATTCAACGAGTATTTTTTTTGTTATTATTTCTGTTATTTTAGATGTTTATTCAGCCTCAATGATAATAAATATGATAACCTGGTAATAGAACTTGTTATCAACTTGGTATTATCCTTTGCTCGGGTTTACTCTGCAAAAAATAAATATAAGACATCACCTTATATATGCGTTATTTTCAAAAGATTAGGGTGGAAATCAATAGTTTTATTTATAGGATTCAAAGCGTAGAAATATTTCCGATTGGTGGGTGCAAAATTTTAGAAAATCCATGGAGAAATGACTGAGATATTAACGCTCAAAGCCTGACCAATTTTCGTGATGGTCACAATTTGATTTTTTTAATTGTACCATAGTATAGAAAACAAAGACGTAGTCCTACGTCAAAAATTATGGAGAAAAATCGACGAAGAGGAAGACATTTCAAAAATTGCTACGTTATTTATGAACAAAACTTTTTGACTTAAAAGGATGTCTCAGACTGGTTCAATACTTCCCCTTCACGCACCGTATAATATTGTGGCCTTGGCAATAATTTGTAGTTCAAGTTCACTTAGTTTTTCTTCATCCATTCTTCATTAATTCATTCAGATTCCCATTATGTAATCGTGTCGTTCAACTTTCGCACTCTAGGCCGGATCCTCGTTTTGGGCTCGAATACATTCATTATACGTTTAGGGGCTATTCATAAACCACGTAGACTTTTCTGGGGGAGGGGAGGGAGGTTGGTTTGACCAAAGTCTGCGCTTCATACAAAATTCCAAAAAAATGTATGATGAAAAGCCTACGAGTCTGAGATGTGCAAAATTGAGTCTACGTGGTTTATGTACAGGCCCTTATCCAAACGAGGGTTAGAAGGATCTTTTTTTTGATCCAAATTCGGTTTAACCTCAAACGTGTTACCAACACTGAACGTCTTGATCGCTGTTCGCACACAGATAAAAAGAAACATTGAATTTTCTGCGTTATCTAATTCACATACAGGGAATGCTAGGTTTGGCATAAGGAGTGTATCGAAAAGTAGTTATAAACTTCCAAATAATAAAATAGGCATGAAAACATGGTTAAAATTAACATACTATTTCAGTTTATTATAGCTTAACATGTTTACAAAAGATCCAAACGGAAAAACTAGTCATCATGTTCATTTCTGTAGAATGCCCGTACCTTTGATTTGACACCTGCCATCAAATTCTGCACAGTGACCTTTGTGCACTTCCTGGATGCCGCTGCCCAATTTTTCTTAAAATCGGTCATGTTTTGGGACACTGTACCATCCTTCTTAAATATACGCTTGACTATTGCCCAATAGCGTTCGATCGGTCGCAACTGGGGACAGTTTGGTGGGTTGATGTCTTTTTCTACGAACTTGATGTTATTCTCCGTCAGCCACTGTAGAGTGGATTTGGCGTAATGTGCCGATGCCAAATCTGGCCAGAAGAGAGGAGGGACTGGTGCTTTCTATACAATGGTAGCAACCTGTTCTTCAAACATTCCTTTGATTAATCTCAGCATTTATAGTTCCTTTTGTATAGAAAATTGAAGAACGCAAGCCACATGTGCAAATAGCTTGCCAAATGAGCACCTTCTGACCGAATTTCTCCATCGCAACAGTCGTATCTGCGGTTGGCACACGTTCCCCAACAGATTTAGTATAAAACTGCGGCCCCGGTAGCGTTCTTGAATCTTCTTTAACGTATGTTTCGTCATCCATCAAAATGCACTGGTCGACATTGTCCAAAATGCAGCTGTACAGCTTTCGAGCCCTGGTTTTGGCACGAGACTTTGTTCCGGAGTTTGTTTGGGCACTTTCTGCTTTTTGTACGTCTTCAAGTCATTCCTGCGCTTGATTCGTTGAATCATTCCGATGCTGGTTCTGAACTTCTTGGCTAGATCGCGAGTAGAGGCAGATTTGTTCCGTTGAATATAATCCACAACTTTTTGGTCCAAATCGGGGTTGCTGGAGCCGGGTTTCCGGCCACTTCTTGGTAAATCCTTGAGGGAGCACTCCTTACCAAACTTTTCGATGATGCGTTTTACACTTGCCGGGTGAACATTTACTCTTTTCGCAATCTGGTTGTAAGTAACACCCTTTTCGGTGCACCAAGTGTGCAGAATTTTCTTTTTAGTCTCAAATTCAATTCGCGACATTTTGAATACAACTTTATCAACGGAAATGAATGAACCGAATAATCATTTTTGACATGTAAACAAAGCAAATGGCGCTTACACGCTAAAAATATATACAGTAGTTTATGCGTAATAACGCATCGAATGTTTATAACTACTTTTCGATACACTCCTTAAAATAATGGCACATTTTATGAAAAATTTAAGCCAGATAACGCCTGAATCAAGCCTGTTGTATGAAAGATTGCAAACATTGTTGTATGGCTCATCAAAGACTACATCCAATTGCGTTGTTTACGCCTCCTTTGGCTTGGAATTAAACGAGGGGAAATGTAACGCGCTTGTTAAAATTAATTATTTTTTGTGCACGGCTTTCTCACATACTCCTTCTATTTTTGCCAACTTGCTTAGTGACATTCCGGGTACTGTACAATATTTGGACACAATATTTCGACAAAACGATTACGTCGGTACACAATTGTTGAGAGATAGAGGTGAACAATAGGTTGCAGCCACAAAAAGAACGAGTTATCAATTAATGCGAAATAGCATCGTTTACTGACTGGGTCCATACTTTCAGGGGCAGTTTTTAAATCAAGAGCACAGTCATACAAATCTGCCAGGAAACGAACAAGGCACATGCTGAAAATCAATATATTAAAACTAAACTTACTACCGAATCAAACCATAAAACCGATTACGATGTAGAGTATTTCTAAACATCCATCAAACCAATAAGGTATTTCCTGACAAACTGCATTCTGAGCATAACAGGAAATGCAACTGAAACTAGTTAATTAAAGCCCAAGGATAGGCATTTCAGCTGATAATCATGTAAATCACGCGATCGAGTTGACGAACGGTCTAAATTATCAGCCATCATATAACGGACAGCACGCCGAGCTAATTTGTGACAAATTACCAGCTGCACATGTAGAACATGTGCAAATGGGTGCTTCCATTAGAGGAACACCCAATCATTTGCTCGAGTGCCACAATCACGGAATTCAAAACACACCAGCTAATTCAGCGCCGGCCACCCCACGTAGGAGCCATGTTTCCGGAAAAGGTAACCACTTACTAATTTCAGGTCATGATTAATTTCCGAAAACAAGTCCACAAGGGGAACAAATTCAGTTTGTAATCAACAAACGGGTCAAATTAAATGTGATTTTATACCGAATATAAGTTTATCTTAATTGATCGAAAACCGGAGAGGTGAAGTTTATTCATCGCTCCACACGCACAAGCACTCACTGTGGATTGAGTTGTTGGTTGCTGGCGCTGAATCAGTATAGATGTATCACCATATGCCACGCTGAAGACACATGTGTCCACTGGGACCGGCCACCCAGTGAGGGTACTTCGGTGGTTGTGTGAATACCAGCCGTTCGTGTTCCTATCAGGCTCAATTTATCAGAACACGTTAAAACAATTGAGAAGCTATAAAAATTTAAATTATTTTAAATAACAAAAGTCCTCCGGAGAGGACGTCAATTTAATTCAGGCATGCTACAATTCACATGTGGCAAAAAATATGTAAATTGGACCCTTGCTTCCAGCAAAGTGCTATTCTGGAGAAGCCATATTTCACTCGGTTGTCCCGCGTCCGGTGGTTTCCAGGGGTCAGCGTCCAATGATAACCTCTACAAATGCTGCCATGGCCCGACACACAGGGTGAATGGATATAAAAGAGTTAGATCATAAAGCTCTCGACGAATTAAACAAAACAAAAACGACAGTAGGTCGAAGATCCTTCGGGCAGGCTCCCCCATTTTCATCATCAGGGATATGTTGTAGTAGTGCCGTATGAATAGCACACTGACGTTATCGTCCCAAAGAGATCTTAATTTATGCAGGCATAACGCGCTCCATGAATATAGTCTCTATGCTTTGAACGTGTCCCGCTTTATTGTTTGCTATTATGCTCTCTACTCTACCGAGACCATCGACAAATTGACAAGGAACAGAAGCATTGTTTCTGCTGTCAAGCGTTTAAGATCAAACGCATCATGGGTTAACGTCACATCAAAGCTAGGTTGTTAAGCCAAGGATAAGGATAATGGTGTACAAGAAAGCGTTTAATATTTGAACGCTGATACTGATTGTCCATGGCGGCATTCTTGTCGTATTTACAACCTTAAGAGGAGCCTCAAATCTTGCGTTGATAGCGCATCAACAAGTTTCAGTTGAGTCATCTCTAAAGTTAGCCTTCGAACTGCAATCGCATCTAAACGACGACTACTGCAGTTTACAAGCTGTACTTATATTTTAAAATTCATGAGATCATTACGAGCCATCGGTAAGCGGAAGATTTTCAAATTGTTGGTTGCCAAATCTTCACCAAATTTGTTCTCCAAAGAAGAAAAGATCATCCAAATACAAATAAAGGGAATAACCGAAATTCGCGCCAAAAATGGAAAACCCGAGGCTAAATAATTGCCCCGTTAACTGATGTCACGAACAGATAAACTTTGACAAAACCGTAAAGGTGCAAACTACAAACAAAATGCGAGACCGTTCAATCCTGCACACTTCCTCAACCACAATCCGAAACAAAGGTGTCCCATTGCACACCTAATTTTTTTTTTTTTCGAAAAATCCCATTCCCAATACTATCTTTTTCCCATCTTTCAATCTATTGTACAGACTATCTCCCGATCAATTTTGCAAACTTTTCCCAGGAACCATTTGCCATTAACGATTTGTTTGCTGTCGAGGCCTAAGGGTAAGCACTTTCTTCCGCACACAACTCTCGTCTTTCCTTATGCAACCCTATAAAGAGAGAATTTCAAATTTCGTTCCACTTTTGGGATATTTTTGCAAACCACATATATGTACATCGGAGCCTTGTTTGCGTTCCCTTGTTTTCCTGCTTCATTTGGATTTCAGTTTTGGAAAACCATTCCAAAATTTATCGGTTATTTGTTTATTCTCCTGTAGCGCCCCTTTGACTGCTAATAGAGCAGAACCCTTTGCGGGAAAGTTTTCCACAAAGTTGTTGAAGCAAATCGATGAGCCTTTCCCGAGGGAAAGTTGGGCAATGGCATTGATTTTTCGTGTGTATTTGCTTGACATACGTGAAAGGGTGAGCAAACTGGTTCAATTTTATCACGTCGTGCATTTGCTTTCACTTTTATCGGCGATGACCGGTCGATACGCACTTTGTGCCGGAATTCAGCTCACATTCTCTAAAAATTATCAACAGAGAAATAACTTATAACAGAAATGACTATTTGAATCCGCAGTTAGAACTAATGAATTATTTTTTTCCATCGCAGTGCCCATGTTTTTCCATCGTAGGCTAATACCGTCAGAATGAAAACACACAGTGGAAATCTATATGACAAATTAATCCAATCATATCTGCATCTGCAGTTTGGCGCCCTAATATGGTCTAAGATTCTATTTTTTGCCAAAGATATCAACATATCATCAATTAATTTATGAAAAACAATTAATCAACAACGCTCGTCATTCAAAAATTGAATCGTCTACTTTTGAATGTGGCTGCCTTTAAAGAATGACATTCTCTATCGATGATTAATTAATGACCGATTCAACTTTCACTAGGGTAGGAATAACAAATCAATTCGTTGTTTTCTGGAAGGACATTGACTTATACATTTCAAGAGTCTTCGTATTCAATACCACATTCGTAACTGTCAAAATCACGAGTCATTTGTTGACACAGAAATAACATTCGGTTATTTGAACGAAAGCACTATAAAGCTATATGAATATTTTGTTCTGATATGAGTTTTATTTATTTATTTATTTATTTATTTGAAGTCCAGTATCGTAAGACATAAATCTTTTAAAATTGCTACCACCAGTTTTTAACTGATATTTATTCTAACTAAAACAATTTTTATTAATCTAACAATCTCAAATTTATAAAATTATTTAATTTATTCGGTTCCAAAACTTGATGAGGCTCCCCTTGAAAATTATCTCTGAAAAAGAACGCTTCACTGCGGATGGTAATGAGTTCCAGTTTATCACACCACGAACGAACAAAGAAATGGCGTAACTCACCGTGTTCAGCAAGCGGCGTCCCCGAGTTTGGATAAGTCTGCGATGAAGTATCGGTGGAGATTGCGTTGTCAACAAGTTCCTCAAGAAAACGCAAGATCGATGTGCGTAGAAGTTTTGTAGGGGACATCCAGCGAGGTTCTGTTGCAGGTGACTCACGTGACCATCATAACGGCTCAATCCGTAGACATACCTGACACAGCAGTTTAATGCCACACGTAAACGATCGAAGGAGCTTGAACAAGAATTGCGTCAGGATCAACAATTTGAACAACTTAAGTTTTGTGCCAGTCGGCGCTGAATAGGCACAACAATACAGCATGCGAAGACTAGCATAGATCTTTCCACACTGTTGTGCTACTAAACCATCCCACAGCAGATCACTTTGAAAGATGAATCCTACATTGCTGGCACTTTCTGACCATTCGATACTTTGACCGTCCATTACAATTCCAGGTGTAAGTAGAACAAAATCTCCACCCCTGCGACATCGACTTATAATGAACATCGCCTTACTCTTAGCTGGATTTACGTGAAGTTCATTCCGTCGCGACCAATCTGACTCGTTGAAGATCATAGTTCACCATCCTGACTAAATCGCGAGCACAAGGACCAAGCCGACCGACGTAAAGTTGCACATCATCCGCGTAAATCTGAATGGAGCAGTACTTGAGCACCACCGGTAGGTTATTTCTATGGCAGCAAGAGAGCAGGGGGCCGAGAAGTGAGCCTTAAGGAACAGCGGATGGTACCTTCACACTGCTTGAGCAGCGTTCACCACAGACTACCGTCTGCCTTCTTCCACGCAGGTAAGACTTCCATCAAAAGCCTTCGAAAAGTTTAATAGTAGCAGTATAGCAGCACCATTTTATCGACGATAGCTCTTTAATCGTCGTGCACTCGAAGATATGCGGTTTTGATGCTTTGTCTCCTGCGAAAACTTGCCGGAAAATCAGTCAGCAAGTCATTACCTTCAATTTAGGAGGTCGTTTGCTGTTTGATAAGCTTCTCAAATGCCTTCGACAACGCACAAAGTATGCTGATGGGTCGCAGATGTCGTTCAAATGCGCTTTTTTCTTCAATGGTAAAAAGGAAATGTGGAACTTTCAATAAACATATTGAATAAATGTGTAATGAGTTGCACAACTAACAGTAGGATGATCTTAACGAAGTTTATTGGTACCCGTCCATCCCAACAGCGTTTGATTTGATGTCCCAGATGGCATTGACGATTTCCCAATAACGCACAGGTCGAAAAGAAAAGCTGTGCAGCGATACTGGGGCTGATCTCAAAGGCGTTGCAATTCGATGGGAACTGTTCATGAAGTTAGCTGAGAATGTGCGATTCACCTCGTCTGGATCGAACTCACAAGGCCGCAACTGTTTATCCTTGCCGACTCCAAGACTCTTTACTCGCTGCCATAGGGTTTTAGACGGAGTACTGCTATCCAAAAAACGATGTAGGTACTGCTGTTTGGCTTGGGTAATTTTCGTGTTAGCACGATTTTTCAGCACCTTGTACCGTTGCCACTTGACGTCTTTCAAATGTGTTGGAGCTTGCAACCAGTCCTTGTACGCCAAGTCACGCTCTAGCAGGGACTGGCCGACACTATCAGTGAACCGCGGATTATACCGACGCCGACTGGTACTGGCACGGAGAGGGATGCACTCATCACGAACTCTTTTAATGTGTGCGTTGAAGAATTGCATAGATTCGTTCGGGTTTTCAATCGCGTAGAAGAGGTTCCAGGGGATGGACAGAATTGCGGTTTCCAAAGCATGCGGATCAAAATTTGCATAATCTCGATAAATGCGCTGGCTGGAGGTCCGTGAGATTTCAATATCAACTGACGCAAAAATTAAATCGTGCTGTGACAATTCAGAAAAGCTGACTTGGCCGAACCCCAAAACTTTATCGTTGCTGTTACTTAGGAAAAGATCAAGTTGCGTGGAACTGTGGAAAAATGTTGGTTCTCCACTAACGGACGACAACGAATAGGTGCATAGCATCGATTCAAAAAACCTACGCTTGTTACTAGGCCGTAGTAAGTCTGTGTTGAAGTCCCCCACCAGGAAAATGTTTTCGTAGCAAACGGCGAAATCAGCCAACTTTTCTGCCAAAAAAGACGAGCAGTCATTTTCCGGAGGATTGTAGACGGCCATTAGCAGGATCTTATGACAGTCCACTCGAAACTCCAACGCCGGACATTCAGTTTTGCTCGCTGATTCCTCTGTGAGTGTCGTGCCAAAAACAATTGAGCAGGTTAAATGCTCCTTGTATTAAACAGCGATACCTCCATCGTGCTTATACGCTCTGTCGTTTCTCACAACGGTGTAACCAGAGGCGCCAATCTTAAAATTAAGCCATGTTCCAGTGACACACGCAATTTCAACCTTAGAATCTGTCAAGACGTTTCGTACCTCATCGAGCTTACTAGACTTACGCGCACAGAGACTTTGGGAATTTCCGTGGCAGATGTTTAACTTCTCAGGCAACAGAGCAGCATTTAGTACTACTCGCGGAATGTTCGCTGAGGTGTGGTTATGTGACGGAGGCATTAAGTGTAGTGAGGGAAGCAATTTCTCGAGGGCTGCATAATTACGGAGAACTCGTCCCGTGTTGTTTTCAGAGCGAATTCAACAGCGATAAGACCGTCGCTGTCCGAGTTTTTGCCGGATTTAATGCGCCTGCTTCGCGCCATTGTGATCGTGTCGTTCACTGCTAGGTGTTTACCGATTGCCGAGAGCGTCGAGTGTAGGTTTTCGCCGTTTTGGAATGGAATGCCGCTTAGGGGTGATTCAAAAATGACGTCCACTCATTAGGGGGGGGAGGGGGGTATCAAATTTGTGACAATGTGAGACAGGGGGGGGGGGGGGAGGGGGGTTATAAAAATGTGACATCCAACATTTTGCATTTGGTAATCTAAATTTATCAGCGTTAGCACGAAAACAAAGGCGTCAAAAAGTTTGAGTGTAAATGAAAATACAAATTTAACTTAGTTGTGTTAGTGCAAATAATTATTTACTGTTGGCATACATGTTCTTATCGTCAACGAGCACGAACCGCACGAGCTGTGCTTCATTCTGAAACTTCGTCGAAGTTTGATTTTGTTGAAAATCCTATTGTGTTCATTTTTGGTTGCGTTGAATTTTGATTTGATTCAAACGCTGGTCGATGCATTTTGTCGTGCATACCCGCTGCGCAATTAACAAGCCAACCGTGGTGTGTGAGTACTGGCGAGATATGAAAAACGAATCCTATTGTGAAGAACTTTTCAAATCGAAAATTAGCACCTTGAAAACGGAATCTTCGAAACCGAAAGAAACACGGAAGGTTTTTTAAGCCAGCAGACCTTCTCTTGCGAATGGAGGGATTGTTAAAAAATGTTCCAAAAATACCACCGGATGAAGGAACTCCAGCCTTTCAGTTCTTCACAAGCTCCTCCGGATTCGGACAAAAAGTTCCCTCTTATTTTGCATGTCCTAAATAGGATGCAATTTCCAAAGAATTGGAGCCTGCTGATTAGAGAGCGAAATGATATGCTTTCGGGTATACAGAAAAGACGCTGTCTGACCTGATCAACCGCAAGAATGCGCTAAATATGGCCCTAGAGAAGAAGAAATCAAATCAGTAACGTCAAAAGACAAGCAGATTGAACCGAAAGAAGATTCTTGAGGAAGAATTTGAAACAAACGCTCATCTTACCAAGCGTCTCAAGATGCGGCCTCATAAAGGACGACCTCCGATAGAGAGTAACCAAACATATAGACTGTTCCAGAAAGTATAAGCACACTGTCAAAATAACTAAAAAGTCATGTTTATTTTTAGTTTTAATAAGTTTATTTGTGTTTTATATGATATTTTACTCTCGTTGAATCAAAATATTTAATCATAGTCAAGACTCCTAACTTTTCCTCGAACATGACCCATTAGCTTCTACACAGTGGTACTTCTCACCATTTTGACCATTGGCCAAAAATCTTTTTTAAATGTTTGGATGTCGTCCGCTGGTTTTATAAATTTTCGAAGCTTTGCTTTGGTTAAAGCCCAAAAAGTCTCGATTGGCCGTGCCTCCGGGCAGTTCGGTGGATTCATGTCTTTCGGCTCGAAACATACATTTTGACTTTTGTACCATTCTAAAGTGTCCTTTGCGTAATGACATGACGCCAAATCAGGCCAAAATCGCTTCTGGAGACATTCCTTAACGTATTTCTGAGTGTTCATCGTCTCTGTTGCGATGTACGGACTAGATGTTTTACCACACTCGCATATTGCCTGCCAAACCATAACCTTCTTACCGAATTTTTCGGTAAAAATGGCCTTCTCCGTTTCGGGGATGTCTTTGTCTTCGCTTAAAGTATAGAATTGTGGTCCGGGAAGCGTTTTTTAATCTAGTTTCACATACGTTTCATCGTCCATTGTTATACACCCACAGTTTCTACACAATAACGAATAGTAGAGTTTGCGGGCCCGTGGTTGCACGGACGCGGCCTGTTTTGGGTTCCTTTTGAGTTTTTTCTGCTTTCGGTATGATTTTAGCTCAAGTCTTTCTTTGGCTCGCTTTACGTTACTCGACGAGGTCTCTAGTTTTTTCGCAATATCCCGAACGGAAGTCGCTGGTTTTCGCTTGTAGGCATCCCTAGGACCGGATTTCCGACCACTCTTCGGCACATCTTCATATGTTCTCTATATTTTCTAATCGCAGATCGTACCGCTCCGACGCTTACACCCTCTTCCTTGGCCAATTTTTTCAAGGAGAGTCCGCTCACAGTGCACCATTTGTGCACGATACTTTTTCGTTGTTCCGGAGTAAGACCACGCATTTTAATAGGTAACACAAAGCTGTGAACTTTTTTGATGCTTTGTCATTCAGAAATGTGCAAACAAAAGGACGCAGCCAAAACCTGTTGAAATATTTTATTATATTCAAAATGACCGTTAAAATAAGGTGTGCATATACTTTCTGGAACAATGGTTAGTTGCTGAAGACGTTGGTCGATCTTGGTCAGCATGGAGCATCAGCTGTGCAGAGAGGTGACGTTGAGAATTTGGAGTAACATGAACATCTATAAAAGCAACAATAGCATTGTTAAAAATAAATACGTACGCGAACAAACTTTTCAGTTAGCATATTCTTTTTTGAAAGCAACACAAATTAAATTTATGAAATTTTTTACAAATTTGCTAACTGTGATTTAAAAAACTAATTCGAGAACTGATCGTCTTACGAAATTCTTGTGGTGGAAAGTGCTTTAAATTATCTCAGCAAGCTGACAAATTATGCAATTGCAATTTTTTACACAAAAGTTTCTAGGGCTTAGGAAAATCGAAAAATAACAAGGTGGGAACATTTCTTGATCTCCAAATTGTATGGTTCTAAAAATCAAATTTTGCAATTAAAAACAATTATTTCTGTTGGAATATTTATGATTCCATTTCTTTTTCACTTTCTGATCAAATTCTTTTTCGAACTTATGAGTAATTTCAAGATTTTTCAAAACTTTTTTCTACGAGTCATGATATTTTGCGCATCTTCTCTACAAGAAAAAATTATGTATATTTTCATATACTTTTCCATATCTCGAGAATGGATAAACATCCGATATCGATGTATCAAAATTTTCAATCGCAAAAAGATGGTTTTAATTTTTTCGCCATACAAACGGTGTTTTTCTGGTGTTCCGAACAATTTCCTGAACCGTGAAATAATGTTGTGTAAAATATCTTTCCAGACATTTTTTCTATTGATTAGAACATTTCAAGCACTTTTTACAACTCAATTTATGTTTTACAAAGTTTGCACTGCAAACTTAAATTATTCACCTGAGCTGAAATGCGATCAGTCAATTGTGTTTAAACCAGATTTTGCCCGATTATGGGGTAACTTTTGCTCAAAAATCTGTTACTTATGCAAAGGAAAAAAAACCGGTTTCTACATTAGACCCGGGATTATCTCATAGATGTGTAAGTGCATTTTAGAGTGTGGTTCATGAGTTATGAATTTTTTAAATAAGTAATATTGGAAAAACTAAAAGAGTTATAAACTCAACTAAAACTCCCCATTTCTTAAATTTTATCCATTGTAATCTAGTTAGTTCGATGGTTGTGAAGATGTTAATGTAAACCACTCATACCGATGTGATCTAGAGAGAAAGCTACGAATCAGCATATTTTAATAAAGCTTTGTTTTTGGATCTTTAAAAAGTATCGCACCTTTCATATTTGTCAAGAGTAATAAAAATATACATTTCTAATAGGCATTTCTGAATCAGAATCAGGCCAGGGTTTTTTACTACATTTCAACAAAGATTATTTCAATCTCAAAACTTACATTTAAAAAAAACTACGTTTTTTGCAGAAGAAAACATGTCATACGATAAGTTTTGTCCATCTGTTACGAATATCTTGATTTATCCCTGCCAGTTATTTCCATCAAAACGCACTTCACCTATCCGTGGACAGAAGAACTTTACACATTTAATTATGTAAATGATTCAATTTGAACTAAAATACACGTTATTATTGAAATCGACAAAACCAATATGCATATATTCTTTTTTCAGAAGTTGGGATGTCACAGGGGGGGGGGTAATCATATTTGTGACAAAGTGTGACAGAGGGGGGAGGGGTTTAAAAACCTGAAATTTTATGGACGTCATTTTTGAATCACCCCTTATGATGAGTTCGTTTCGATTTTGCAGGGCTCCAATTTTATGGGACACACCATCTACCCTTGAATTCAGCAAATCCAATGCAGTGTCGTGGTGCTGAAGTTTGGCTGTACATTCATTCCTGAAAGATTTTATATCGTTCTTCAGCTCAGTTTTAACGGAATCAATTTTCATGTTTACATCGTGTATTTCGGTCCTCGCCGTGTCAATAAGCTGCCGCGTTTCCTGGAACTGCTGCATCATGGTCTGCAACATACCTTCAAGTGTGATTAAATGTGCATTATCATCATTGCACTCCGCAGAAACCGTATTCAGCCAGTTCTGGTCATCAGTCCTTAGTCACTTGTTCGTCAAGGGTGTGTTTTTGCAGGTGCCAACAGCAGGAAGAGTACGTTGTACGTTCGTCATTACGAGTGAGATGAGATAGAGACAAACAACAAAGTCTGAGTGCGCATGTTTGGGTCACTACAGAGTGTTGATTGTTGACGGTCCGCCCATTGTGCTCTCTATGCTCCACGACTTCTTGTGCCCACCGGATCAGTAGCGAACACCATCTTTGCAGGTTTGCTGTCAGGCATTCTTGCAACATGCCCTGCCCACCGTATCCTTCCGGCTTCGGCCAGCTTCTGGATGCTGGATTCGCCGTAGAGTGCAGCGAGCTCGTGGTTCATCCTGCGCCGCCACACACCGTTCACCTGCACACCGCCGAAGATCGTCCTTAGCACGCGTCGCTCAAAAACACCGAGTGCTTACAGGTCTTCCTCGAGCATGGTCCATGTCTCGTGTCCGTAGAGAACCACCGGTCTTATTAGCGTTTTGTACATGGTGCATTTGGTGCGGTGGTGATTTTTTTTAGACCGCAGTTTCTGCTGGAGCCCGTAGTAGGCACGACTTCCACTGACTTCGAATTTCACGACTCGTATTATTGTCAGCCGTCAGTGAGGATCCGAGGTAGACGAATTCCTCCACCACCACGAAGGTATCCCCGTCTATCGTGGCATTGCTTTATTTTCGAAGCATTCGCCACCAGTCCGACCTTTGCTGCTTCACGTTTTAGGCGGGTGTACAGCTCTGCCACCGTTCCAAATGTTCTTGCGATAATGTCCATGTCGTCCGAAAAGCACACACATTGACCAGATTTCATGGAAATCGTACCCCGGCTGTTGAGCCCGGCTCGTCGCATTACAGCTTCCAGAGCGATGTTGAATAGTAGGCATGAGAGTCCGTCACCTTTTCGCAGTCTCCGATGAGATTCGAATGAACTGGATAGTTCACCCGAAACCCTTACGCAGTTTCGCGTACCGTCCATCGTTGCTTTGATGAGTCTGGTCAGCTTCCCAGGAAAGCCGTTTTCGTCCATAATTTTCCATAACTCTGTGCGGTTGATTCTGTCGTATGCTGCCTTGAAGTCGATGAACAGGTGATGCGTTGGGACCTGGTATTCACGGTATTTCTGGAGGATTTGCCTTACGGTGAAGATCTGGTCAGTTGTCGATCGGCCGACAATGAAGCCGGCTTGATAACTTCCCACGAACTCATTCTTTTTAGGTGACAGACGACGGAATATGATCTGCGATAGAACTTTATAGGCGACATTCAGAATTGTGATCGCTCTGAAGTTCTCACATTCCAAATGATTGCTTTTCTGGGCCCATCTTGATGAGTTCAGCTGCGATACCATCTTTACCAGCTGCTTTGTTGGTTTTGAGCTGGTGGATGGCATCCTTAACTTCCCTCAGAGTGGGAGTTGGATCATTTACTTCCTCTGCTGCACTGACGTAGTCGTTTCCTCCGTTGCCTTGGTCTCCCATGCCTAAATCCTCCACGCCATTCAGGTGCTCGTCGAAGTGCTGTTTCCACCTTCGATCACCTCACATCCGTCCATCAGGAGGCTCCCATCTTTATCCCTGCAGATTTCGGCTCGTGGCACGAAGCCGTTGCGGGATCCGTTGAGCTTCTGGTAGAACTTCCGTGTTTCTTGGGAACGGCATAGCAGTTCCATTTCCTCGCACTCCGCTTCTTCCAGGCGGCGTTTTTTCTCCCGAAAGACGCGGGTCTGCTGTTTCCGCTTCTGCTCATAACGTTCCACGTTCTGCCGGGTTAACAACCCGCGCTGCATTCATCTCCTCCAGAATCGCTCTGCACTCCTCCTCTAACCATTCGTTCCGTTGACTCCGTTCCGCGTGCCCGATGGAACGCTCAGGCTGCTTTTACTGTACTCCAGCAGTCCTCTAGAGGGCCACATCGAGCTCGCCCTCGTCTGGCAACGCTGCCTCGAGATTCTGCGCGTATGCTGATGTGACATCCGGTTGCTTCAGTCGCTCTAGGTTGTACCGTGGTGGTCGCCGGTGCCGTACATTGTTGATGACGGAAAATTTTGGGCGCAGTTTGACCATCACAAGGTAGTGGTCGGAGTCGGTGTTAGCGCCACGATAGGTCCTGACGTCGATAATGTCGGAAAGTCGATTTGCGATTCCGTCTGCTGTGGTGATCTCCATATGTACCGATAAGGGAGGCTGTGTTGGAAAAAGGTGTTACGAATGGCCATGTTCTTGGAGGCGGCAAAATCAATGAGTCGTAGGCCGTTTTCGTTCGTCAGCTGGTGGGCGCTGAACTTTCCAATCATCGCTCTGAATTCCTCCTCCTGGTCTACCTGAGCGTTAAGGTCTCCTATGATGATCTTGATGTCACGGCTTGGGCAGCGGTCGTACTCACGTTCGAGCTGCGCGTAGAATGCGTCCTTGTCATCATCAGTGCTTCCGGAGTGAGGGCTATGCACGTTGATTATACTGAAGTTGAAGAATCGGCCCTTGATCCTCAATCTGCACATTCTTTCGTCGATCAACCATTGCGAGGGTTAAATTAAGCGCAAACACCAACAATATTCACCTGACTATAAATGCGTTTGATTTTACCAAACCGGCGATTAGATCAACAATGATGCGGTTGATATCAATATGAGGTCTGCCAAATATACCACAAGTGTTGAAGGTTGTACCATAAACGAAATAAAGTTGACTGAAATTTCATGGTAGTTTTGAAAATAGGCAAAGTCAGGCAAAATGGTAATTTTTACTACAAGATTTTTTCAGTGTTTAGATCACCAACACAAAACATTTAATTGTGATATATGGTAGACTTTCATAAATTTTAACTATTAACTAATTTAAGATGATCATAAACAATTGCCAAGAGTGGTGATGTAACCATTTTCGTGGATAATCTGATCACTCCATAAATGATATCTGTAAATTCGTTATGCATACCACAGTTTGCCAAATGACCGTTTTTGCCAATATGTGTATATGAAATTCTTCCACATTAGAAGTTAGAAAGTGCGTGTAGGTTAGCGGACCTTATAATTTACTACCTCTATTAGCAGCAACCACTTCTCATCTTATTCCCACAGCTAGGCCACAATTCCCACAATTAGGAATAGAAACCATTCCCGTTAGCACTTGATAACAATCTTTTTATTAGGCCCAATTACGACCAAAAAGCGCTGCCGCAAACTAACACACAAAAAAAAGCAACAATAATCAGCCTTCCATAAGACGAGTCCGGGAGGCAACCAACTGAGGGGGAAATCCGGCAAATATGCCAAACGACACCGCTGACGACGTGAGCTGAGCAAGCGACCGGATGTCGTGAAACATTTCCAAATTTCCTAGGAAATGTGGTGCTTTGCGATTTGGCGTAAACCGGGCAGGACCAATGCCTTTTTGTCACTGTGTTATTCCAGCAGTTGCAATCGGCAAACGGAGGGCGCGCGAGTGCACGAAATGCATGTCACCTAATAAATGGTGCAAAACTTTGGCACAAGCGGAACCCGGGCCACTGCTGGGTGGGACGAAACAATCCTTTATAATGTGGAGTTAATTTGCATACAGGTGCCAAATGACACGTCGTATGCCGCCGCCGGTGCTTTGCACACGATTCGAACGTAGTAACGCATTTCAATTACATTTACGTTACTTACTGTTCGTTCCAGATGGGAGTTTTGCATGCGAACAACGTGCCATATGGCGCTTGGGCCCCTTTTTAGCAGTTTGAGGAGGAGTTATGCAGATACATGTCGATGGAGAAAGCGTGAATTTTGTGAGGTATACCTGAAAAAGCCGTTACAATTAGTATGAGAACTAAAGATTTTGAATATCGAATCACCTCCAACACTTATTTTCAACCTCATTATGAACGAACAGAAGTCAGTATATTCCATCAACAACCTCAACGTGAGCATAAAGGAAAATCATCCGGATCCTATTTAATGGGTGAAATCCTTTCAATCAAAAGGCGCAAGAAAATATTTCACCATTAGTATGTATGCAGAAATTTTCTATTATCATCATTTAACCGAGGCACACAATGCACTTCTGAAATCGATCCGCAATCAGTCACTGCATAGCAAAAGTACCCTACGAAAATATGCAATATAATGGAACTCAACCGAATAATGGTAATTTCATTCAATTTGCAAAAATAATAGCTTTCATTCCTACCTGAGGTGATGAAGATTGCGAAACGCTCTGAAAAGGGTTCCCGATAAACATGCATGAGGGTTCCATTCCCATCAACCAAAGCAGCGATCATGATCTATTTCCTATGCGTGAATAATTGAGTGCATATGTTCTTATTTATTTCTTACTTTACTACGGCAAAGGTCTTGAACCATATTGCCGTCTTGGTCGGGTTGGGACGGGTTAAGCACGTACGTTTATGGCCCGGTCTGGAGCGCGTAATTTTCTTGATTTTCCCGAGCGGATTACTTTCATGTCGCATTGGCGAAGCGGTGTGGCAAAAGGGTTGTCATCTTTGAAAAAAGGGATTAAATGACATAGGAAGAAGCTTGCGCCTGTCAGTTCCCATAGAACCTCGATGCTGTAAAGCGATCTTTCGAATGGAAGACGATTGCGGGGGCACTGACTATTTATGTGAATCTCCCTTGGCCCCTGTTACAATGTCGATCTGTATGGGTATCCTTCTTGGCATCTAGGATAGTCATGAATAATTTATGCCCAACAAACTGTGGCAATATGGTCGATAAATTCAAGAGGAGGAGGTCGAACCTATTGGAGATGAAAGTGTGCCGACGGAATGATTGTTTGGGAAAAAGAAAATGCGTACATTTCGACGGGAAAACTGATTGGTTGTCTTTTGTTCTACAAATTATCCTAACTTTTTTCTGAGCGCATCTAGGTATAAAATATTCATTTTGTTAATATTTTCTTGGGACAATGGCTCTTTACGAGGACTAAGCTAAACGATGTTTTGTTTTTCGGAAACAAGTTTAGAGGCACTCCAAATTACTCCAAATGTGAAAAAAAAACAAACGAAAGGATTGCTACGCGACATGTTTGGAAATTTTCAATATTCAATTTTACTATTATGATTTAGGGTCCTAAATGCCGCTCATTATGTTCCTTAGACTGAGCAACTAAAGAGTGTTGCGATCAAAATTTGGTCGACTCAAACTTGACGCATTTCGTAAATTCGTGAATTTTAAATTTTTGAACTTCCTTCATTTTAAAGGGGTGACATGTGTTTATTTTGACATTTGATCTTCAAAGCATTGATACCGTTTCTCTACGTAATTAAAGTGTGCAACTTGTCTTGAACTATGATTTTTTTTTTAATTAATCATTTATTTGTACAGGCTCAATCAAATCAACTTTACAGAGCCAAGTTTTCATATTTTTATACATCATTTATCTTTAAACTAAAGTTAGGGGGATGAAACCGATTACTCGCGGCCGTCTCGAGGTTAATAGGAATTACAAATTACGGATGGGAAAGAGGGTGGGAATTTAAAGTATGGTTTACATAACACATTAAATTTAAATTCTAAATTATTGAAACACTTATAACTATACAATTTATGGTTTTCGTTTGACTTGAACCTTTTTTGAAAAAGAATAAAAAACACACACATACACAGATAAAAAAAACTTAAACTAAACATACAGGTTAAACTAACTACAATCTAAGGCTAATGTTAGTCAAAAACACATAAATGAGTTTCATGTACTCCAAATCACGTACAGCCAAAATATCTCGAATTGGCACATTGGGCTGTCTACCTCGAGCCCGAAGGGAATCATAAAGCCCCGATCTGACTCCACGATGTTCAGCACAAGACCAAATAACGTGATCTGCGTCCTGATAGCCTTGTCCACATTCACAGAGATTGCTGTCGCTCAGCCCAACCCGGTATAAATGAGCGTTCAAAGAATAATGATTGGACATGAGGCGAGACATGACACGAATGAAGTCTCGACCCATATCCATCCCCTCAAACTAGGATTTCTTCGACACCTTAGGGATGATAGAATCGCCCCAAATCTCCTTTACTCCATTTAAATAAATTAGGAAAATAGAAAAAAATATCGTTGAAGGCGATTTGTCGATCACAAATATCGCCTTCCATAGCGCCCACCTTTGCAAGCGAGTCCGCTTTCTCATTGCCCGGAATTGAACAATGAGCTGGGACCCATACAAAGGTGATGATAAAATAACGCGAAGATAAAGCACTTAGAAGCTCCTGTATTTTCATGAGAAAATACGAGGAGTGCTTTACCGGCCTCAATGAGCGAATAGCCTCTATAGAACTGAGACTATCCGTGAAAATGAAGTACTGATCCGGTGTTAATGAGGCCACAATTTCTAGCGTAAAATGTATTGCCGCTAGTTCAGCGACATATACGGAACAAGGAGCTTGAAGTTTACGGTTGGCGCTATAAATTTCATTAAATATTCCAAAGCCTGCTGACTCCTCTATCAAAGATCCGTCAGTGAAATACGATTAAGTGGAATCAACTTGGCCAAACTTTTCAGCAAATATCACCGAAGCAATCATAGGACGATGATGCTCTGGGATTCCACGAAGCTCCTGCTTCATGGATAAATCAAAATGAACCGAATTGTCGAAATCGGTGAAGCAAACACGATTGGAAATGTTCGGCGAAGAGCTGACATCCTGTGTTATGTACAAATAGTACAAGGTCATGAAGCGGGTTTGAGCTTCTCAAAATTTTCGATCACCTGGGGGTTCATAACTTCACACCTGGTGAGTCGAGTGCATGTAACCTAATGCGATACGAAGACACCGATATTGAATACGTTCCAGTTTAATGAAGTGCGACCGAGCCGCTGACTGAAAACAAAAACTACCGTATTCCATAACCGACAAAATCGTTGTCCGGTACAACGTTAGAAGATTTTGTGGATGCGCTCCCGATCACTTTCGCTTCACATACTCAATCTGGGATCTCCAGGTGCACTTAGAATCGAACCAGACCTCAAGATATTTAAATGACATAGAATGAGTTATCGGCTTACCCCAAATTTGAAGCTTCGGTTGTGCAGGGTTATGCTTCCTAGAAAAAACTACCAACTCAGTTTTCTCCGTAGAGAATTCGATACCTAGCTCTAGAGCCCAAGTAGACAAATTGTCTAAGGTATCCTGTAAGGGTCGTTGCAGATCGATCCCATTGGATCCCGTGACAGACACTACGCCGTCATCTGCAAGTTGTCTCTGCGTACAGTTGTCACTTAGACAACCATCAATGTCTTTGACATAAAAGTTATATAAGAGGGGGCTTAAACATGATCCCTGGGGGAGACCCATGTAGCTAAATCGTGAAGCTGTAGAGGTTCCATGAGAAAAGCTCATTTGTTTCTCTGACAGCAAATTGTACAAAAAATTATTCATTAATGGTGAAAAGCCACAAGCGTGGAGTTTATCTGAAAGAACTTCAACAGATACTGAATCAAAAGCCCCCCTTTATGTCCAAGAATACAGAAGCCATTTGCTCTTTTTTAGCAAAAGCTAACTGAATATCTGTGAATAAAGCAACGCGAGACAGTCGTTCGTTCCCTTACCCCTACGGAAACCATATTGAGTATCTGAAAGCAGGTTGTTCGTCTCAACCCATTTGTCCAGACGGAAAAGGATCATTTTTTCCAACAACTTTCGAATACAGGATAACATCGCGATGGGTCGACAGGAGTTGTGGTCGGACGCGGGCTTACCAGGTTTTTGAATGGCAATAACTCTTACCCGCCTCCAATCATCCGGTACAATGTTAAGCTCCAAAAACTGATTAAACAAGTTCAACATGCGCCTCTTAGCGACGTCTGGGAGGTTCTTAAGCAAGTTGAACTTGATCCTATCAGCCCCTGGAGCCGTATTGCCACACGAAAGGAGTGCGAGAGAGAACTCTACCATTGAAAAGGGTTGGCTAATCTCATCAATGGCTAATTATCGAATAAGGGTTGGCTAATCATCGAATTCGTGTTTTCGCGAGGAATCATCCGTGCCGGCACAGAATTTGGACAAACTTTTCGCGCGAACTTGAGGATCCATTGGTCCGAGTACTCCTTGCTCTCGTTGTTCGTAGTTCGGTTACGCAACCTTCGCGCCGTGTTCCAAAGAGTGCTCATCGATGTTTCGCGCGATAGCCCGTTCACGAATGTTCGCCAGTAACCGCGTTTCTTGGCCTTGATGAGGCTCTTAAGTTCACGTTCGAGAGCCGTGTATACTTCGAAGTGCTCAGGAGTTCCACGTCTACGGAATACTTTAAACGCATCGGACTTTTTACGGTAAACCTCGGTGCATTGCTGATCCCACCATGGAGAAGGAGGTTTCCTGCGAAATGGCGTTCCTGGAACTGGTCGAGTTTGAGCTTGAAACGCGCTGTCTAAGATCAGGTTGGAGAGGAAGTTATACTCTTCCAGCGGTGAAAGCCTTTCTACCGTCGTTACGGCTTCATCTATTGCAGTCCTAAACTTTGTCCAATCGATGTGACGGGTAAGATCATACGTGACGTTTATGGATTTTGACGGATTGAACCCTGTGGTAATCGAAATTTGTATGGGCAAGTGATCACTACCGTGGGGATCATGAATCACATTCCATGTGCAATCCAACGATAATGAATTCGAACAATAAAATCTAGGTCTAATCTACTGCCAACTGAGGGTGTACCAGCCAAACGTGTAACTTCTCCATTGTTAAGTACTGTCATATTGAAGTTGTCATAGAGGTCATATATTAGGGAAGACCGGTTGTCATCGTACAGTTCTCCCCAGCCTGTACCGTGAGAGTTAAAATCTCCCATAAGCACTATGTTTGGCCATACATACTTTTCATTTGTCACATAAACTTCATTTTTATTTCTTCGAGGGTTCTGGTTATGTGTGAGCCCATCAGTATTTTGTGGAATTTTCTATGATTTTTTGCCAATAAATATGTGTGGATTATTTTCCGTTTACTTTTACTTCTTGCGCCGCCCATTGCATGACTGTGTGTAGTTGAAAAATATTATACTGGCAGTGAATGAGTCTTGCATTTATATTTCAGGTCACGGTCGTGCAACTGTAACTGCGTTCGCCCCTGGAACTAACCCCACGTGACCTACTTATCAGCTCTTGATGTGATATCGCAACATAGGATATTGTTTCGCATCAAATTGTGTTTACTATATATTAGGCAACAATCCCTATTTTCAAATTTGCATCTATTTGTGCATAAAATTCAACCATTTATTGATTCAACAGAATTTCATCTCTAAACAAAGCGGATTGATGTAATTTAGTGCCAAAAAACAAGATTTTTTTTTCATGTTTTCATCAAATTGATACTATGCCAAAAATTGCTGAAGCATAAAAAAATACCATCATAATTATTATAAATGTTTTTACAACAAGATCGTTGTTTCTAGGATGAATAGAATTGCAGCTCCTTTTTTTCGACGAAAGACAACTGATGGGATAAATAATCGCTTCGCAAGACCAATCTACGAATCTCCATCACCGAAGTGCAAACTGACGTATGCGATATCGTCCCTAGGAAGGGCCACACTTCATCCCGGTCTGAAATCTCTGTTGATCCGCTTAAAGAGAATCTAACCGCCCTGCACCGATCTCGAAATAATTCCACCCATTATTGGGATTGCAGCACCGGTAGAGCCTTAATAGATTATTGCCGTACCGTTGCTGCTTTGATGTGTCAGAGCGGACAAATCATCTACCGTGTTTCCATGGTAGCGCATTGATATTCGTGCATACTATACTGATGATCTGTGACCGGACTGCAAGTGGTGACGTGGATGAATCCCATATCAAACATTATATCCTTCGTGATCGGGACGTCATAAATGACCTACCCCAGTCGTTGTGAAAGCGTTCATATCGTTGTATTTCACGAGGACCGGCATATCACCATATCATTGTTCATGGGAATTGGAAGGTAATCTACTTATGTGCTATAATATTGTAATTCGGATACAATGGAAATTTTAATCCTCAGGTCGATTGGCTTGTCATTAGAGTATGTTGTGTCTTTTAAATGTTTACATTTGTTTTACGTGCGAAACAGGGAAACATACTTATGAATGATATGGGAAGGTCCATTAATTATGTCACGCAGTAAGGGGGGAGGGAGGGTTTGGGAAAACGTGACGATCCATACAAAAAAAATTGAAGGTCCATACAAAAAACGTGACAAGGGGGGGGGGCGGTTATAAAAGGTCATTTTTTGCGTGACGTAATTAATGGACGTTCCCTATGATAAACTGCACAGAAAAAAATAATTAATTTTAACAAGCGCGTAAAATTTCCTCTCGTTTAATTTCAACCTGAAGGAGGCGTAAACAGCGAAGTTGTATGCAATCATCCATACAACATACAAAAATGTTTGTAATTTGTCATACAAAAGGCTAGATGCAGGCGTTATCTGACCTCAATTTACATGAAATATCCTATTAACTTCTGCCAATTCTAGCATTCCATTTATGTGCATTAGAAATCGCATAAAATTCAATGTTTATTTTTATCTGTGTGAATAAATGAACTAATAAAGTGTGCACACAGCAAAATTTAGACAAAGCAAAACTCACAGTTAAAAATTATTTCAATTTATTATCGGACCAGAGAAAAATTTTAACTCTGACTTTCTAAGCGTTTCCAGCTAATTGCTTTCATGATTAGCTTATTTCTTCCTCTTAACTTAGTCTTCTAAAAGCACTGATTTAATGCGTGTGTGTAATCATCTGACTGTATACTCTAAGACGATGTTAACAAAACAGTGGTATTAACCGAGAACTTTCGATGCCAGATACCATTTTTGCATTAGTATGATTGTGTGATACCCTTTGTCAAGGGAGTCGAGAAATTTTCCTTAACGAGAAATTGCTAGACCAGACCGGGAATCGAACTCAGCCACCTCCTGCATGATGTTGCTTTGTAGCCGCGCCTTTACCGACTGAGCTTAGGGAAGACCCTTACTTTGACTTGTTATATCCGATTACTCAAACTTTTCGTTCAATTCCATCTTTAACGTTTTACACAGCGTCCTCAACCACTTTTGATTTTTGCATGCTTCGTAGCTAAACCGTTCTCATTATTGGCATTTCCTTTCGATTATCCAAAAATTCGCTTTACGATTGCCCAACATATTTCGATTGGTCGAAGTTCTGGGGTGTTTGGAAGTTGCAGTCCTTTTTCGTAATTCCGCAGTACAGTTTACATGCACTGGTTTCCGGTCGTGATCGTCCCGGTTCAGGGTTTTAATGATCTTGAAAGACTTACACAGAAAAAAATAATTAATTTTAACAAGCGCGTAAAATTTCCTCTCGTTTAATTTCAACCTGAAGGAGGCGTAAACAGCGAAGTTGTATGCAATCATCCATACAACATACAAAAATGTTTGTAATTTGTCATACAAAAGGCTAGATGCAGGCGTTATCTGACCTCAATTTACATGAAATATCCTATTAACTTCTGCCAATTCTAGCATTCCATTTATGTGCATTAGAAATCGCATAAAATTCAATGTTTATTTTTATCTGTGTATATGATGCTACTTTCTTCATGTCTTGACCGAAAGAATGTTACATTTTGACTTTTTGGGTCACATCGCGGATAGAAAGGTTCAGATTCCGCTAAATCATTCCAGGCACTGCATCCGGCTGCTATTTGGAGTTGTTTGATTTGCCACTTTCCAACTGTAGAGGGCAGTGTTATGAAGGAGCAAGGAATGAAATACAAGCTAAGAGCTTGGTGATGAACGGAGAGCTTTGTTTGTCCACTCCTTGGTTCATTCTTTGAACTTGGTGACGCAAGACACCATTAAGACGACTCCTATTTGCCGAGATACCTTAAACATAGTGAAGGATCTGATCAACTTCGTCAGGGATTCACCAAAACGGCTCGCGATGTTCCAGTCTATTAAATCAAATGACTCCACCAAACGTCGACCTTTGTGCCCAACAAGATGGACAGTAATATTCGTGTCCATGTCTGTTTTATCAAACTATACCGCTTTGGTTGAATTTTTCACGACTTTGGCTGAAAGTGATGCTTCTGATGCTGGTGCAAAAGCTGCTTCGGTTTTTGAGAATGATGGAGAAATTCGACTTTTACTTTATCTTGATGGTATTAGTAAGATTATTCGGTTACATTGACACGGTGAACACTGCGCTCCAAAGAAAATAGTTGCGTCTGGAGGAAGCATACCGAATGATCGAAACGTTGAAGGCAAGTTTGAACTTCTGTAAAAATGAGTTTTCCGAGGTTTGGGAAAGAGATCAGGCAAACCGGCCGAGGTAGGTTCTCCGAAGTTGCTGCGAAAAAGGAGGATGCCCAAACGATTCGATCCACACGAACAATGACAGAGAAGAGAATCAATCGCAGAGTCGGTTGAAGAGATTCGTGAATCCCAGCATCAGGAAATTATCGACAAGATTCTGGAATCATTTGACGCTCGATTTAAAACTAAATCGTTTGCGTTCCTGTTGGAATTGTAAAGTTTTTGATGGAAGACCACGCAAACAAAGCTATAATTCCAAGTTTTTATGAGTGTGATGTCGATCCGAAGCGCTTGCTGCTGCAGTTTTTGCAAACTTTGAAGGAAGCTGACAAGTGTGTTGAGAATATCTCAGAAATTGTTGACTACTTCAAGAAAGAACCGCATTTGATTGAACTTCTCCCAGAGTTTGTAAAATTTCTGAATATATTTGTTACAATTCGGACATCTTCTGCAACACCTGAGTAGTAATTTTCGGGTCTATGAAGACGGAAGACATACTTGCGCTCCACCATGGGACAACAGCGACTGAATTCTGTGGCCATATTGCACTTCCACAATGACATGGCGAAAGATCTGGACATGGATGAAGTTTTGAATGAGTTTATTTCATGGAATAGCCAGAGAAAAAATATTTTTAAAAGTAACAAGTGGAGTGTGTGAAGCCTGAACGTTTTTGTAGAAAATAATCATAATAATACACAAATGTACTACCGAAAAATGTTTGTTTTCGTTTTTTACTAATTGGAATAGAATTTAAAGACTATTGCCCTTTAAAATACTGATATTTTTATTCTTGCATTATTTTGAAGAAAAATGTGGCCCCCAATAATTTTCTGAAGTTGTCGGTTCTGTATGTGTTTTACGAGTGTATTTTTGATTGTTTTAACCCTTAAAACCCGATTCACATGACCTTTTATTTTGCTTTTGATGTGTTATTGCATAACAAGAAATAATTTTGCATCATATTGTATTTTATTTATATAACATTATTTGTGGATCTGCATCAATTTGCACAAATAATTCAGTCATTTATTGATTTACATTTCAGATAATATAAATCTCATATCTAAACATGATCTAATTTCCATTACAGTTTTAAGAGTGCATGTAAATTTCATTATTTTAAAGAGTGCACTCTATTTTTGCCACACATACCTTCCGGTGGCTATTAATTTGGAAGGATTTAGTACACGCAATATTTTTTCCCATTAGCAGATCTACCATAAATCACTCAAGGAACAAACAAAAGCGAATGTCAAGGTCGGCTGACTTTCTTTCTATGTTTTCCGACACTGTTGAATCGAAGCAAATAGGGGGGCGGTCATTGGGTCGGTGTAGAATAGCGGTCAGCTAAAAGGATCTCACCCGGACCAACTGAAGCATGCTTGCACTTGACATGGAACAGCTTTATCAGGATCACCGTTTTTTCCCATTATCGCCCGACCTCAGTTCGAGCAGGGACAAAGACATACCGTTCGGTGACATGTGGCATGGCACTGATGTTGTGGGTGATATGCTGAACGAACATAATGTTAGTTTATGCGCCCTTTGTCTTTGCTTTCTTCAAGTTTTTCCATCTTCGGGAAAAGTGCCAGTATTATCTTTTGATTGAAGAAACTTAGCAACTGGGTTCGTCCATTTGTGTGGAGACCAATTCCCGCAATTTTTTCGCTGTCGCTCAGCCTTAGTTGAATTAAACGTCTTGATGTTTTGAACCTTACTAAAGCTGAGCTAATCATGAACAAAAAATAAGTTGTTTGGATAAATTAAGTTGTTCTCTATTTCTTAATTAAAGTTGTTTAGATCAAACAATAAAAATGTTCAACAATAATCGGTATGGTTTATTAAATATTTTAATCTGAAAAACAAGGGATATTGCGACGCAACGGTAAGTCTCTACCAAGGGGTGCCTCATAAGGATTCGATCAACTTCATTTGATTAAATCAATTCCAATTCCTACTAAAGGGTGTTCCGATCAAAACTTGGTCGACTTAAACTTGACGCATTTCCTTTCATCGTGCATTAAAAATTTTCCATACCCCTCATTTTGGAAATTTGTGCGTGTATGCCTCTATTTTGATTTTGAGATTAGCACTTCAGTTATCAAAATGTTGTCGAAGGAAGAGTGGCAACGCATCAAAATGTTGCACGTGCATGGCGAAAATCCAAAATACTGTCACGCAAACTTGGCGAAATTATTGAATGTGGCTAAATCAACTGTAACCAACGTATTAAAAGTGATTGGTGAACGTTTGTCGACAGCCAGGACAGCTGGATTGAGGGGAAATCGAAAGCCGGAGGCCACAGCGACGACAAAAAGAGTTGCCCGCTGTTTCGACCAGAACCCTAACCTCTCCGTCCAATATGTCGCAAAGCAGTTGGGAGTGGCGTCTTCAACCGTGGATAGAGCTAGAAAACGAGCTGAACTGTCGACTTACATGAAAGTGGACACTTCAAATCGCGACGATAAACAAAACACGTCGGCCAAAGCACGATCGCGAAAGTTGTACACGACAATGCTGACGAAGTTTGATTGCGTGGTACAGGACGATTAAACTAACGTCAAGGCAGACTTTAAACAGCTTCCTGGACAGGAATTTTATAGGCAACGGAACGGGGAAAGGTGATAGATATTTTCAAGCACATTAAACTGTCAAAGGTGGCGAAGAAATAGCTGGTGTGGCAGGCCATCTTTACCTGTGGCTCCAAGAGCAACGTTTACATTGCGACCGGATCCGTCAACCAGGAAAATTATCTGAGCGAGTATCTTCAAAAACTGCCTACTGCCTTTCATGGAGCGACGCAATTATTCCGTTCTATTTTGGCCGGATTTGGCATCTTGCCAACAACGTTCAAGTGGTGCCCAAAGACAAGAACCCTCTAAACATGCCAGAGCTCCGTCCAATCGAACAATATTGGGCCATCGTCAAGCGGAACCTTAAGAAGACTCAAAAAGCTGTTCTGAGCGAGAAACAGTTTAAAACAAACTGGCGTTCTGCGACAGGGATGCCATATTCACAGACATGTCTGTAAATTTGCAGACTTTTATTATTGTTGGAGACTTTTTTAACGATGCAGACATTAAGCAGACATTTTATATAGGCTGCAGACTTTTTTTGAAATATTTTCCTAAATTTCAGATAAAGGTATTCTCTGAAGTTCAGGTTTAAAACGTATGAAAATCTGAACAATATAGTAGATACGGTAAGAAGCTTTGTTGAAATATTTTTTTAAATATCATTGGTATCATTTAAAGTAGAAATTCTTGAAGAAACGAAAGCGGTGGGCAATCTTTTTGGCATAGAGTACAGCAAAAATTATTGTTAAAACCATATAGGAGATTGTTAGTTTATAGTTGTCATGGGTTCCCTTCCCCCTTGCCTAGCTAGGCAAAAGATTGTATGCTGGATTGGATGCCGCCTTTAAAACATGCCATACGCTCCTTTTCAACTACTTCTATTCAAATTCACAACCTGCCGTGCTCTTACGGACATATCAAAACTTTCTCTTCACATCTTTGATTCTAGCAGAAATTGCTGTCAACTCCTAGGGTTGCATGTTGATAAGAAGGATAAATCCAATTTTCAAACATTAATTTGAGCATCGCCAGAGGCTTTTGGCGAGAAACCAAACTTCAAGTTTCCTAGAAGTATAGGAATAAAAGACCACGAATTTGGGGCACATCCCGGAAAGTTTAGAAGTAGACTTCCCAGAGCTTCGGAAAGATGATTCCCGAGGAAGGGACTTCCTCGAAAAAAAACTTCTCCGATGGTCAGGTAGAAACTTCTCAGAAGTATTGGAAGCTAGCAGTTCAAGCACAGAGAACAGACGTTCATCTTCGGTCTGCTGCGTGTGTAAAACTTTAAACCGACATTTTAAATGTATTTCGTTATGCTCCTGGTAGGCGGCGTTACTGTTGTGCGATAACTGTCATGTCAATTTTTATCAATAGAAAGCCTAGCACATAACCTAAAAAGTTGTGTCTCTGCACTTGCTTTTTATACCGGCTGCCCATAATTACTTTTACACACGTTGTTCAAGAAAAGGTATATGGACATCAATGTCTATTCTCTGTGGTTCAAGCAAGAAGAACCTTCAAAAATTCTGGACCAAACATTACCGAAGTTCAAGATCATACTTACCAGAATTTCAGGACAGAACTTCCCCAAGAATCACGAGAGGATTTACCAGAGCTTCAGGAAAGAGGAAGTTTGGAAGAGGAAGAGAAAGTTGAAGTTTGGAACTTTTCAGAGGTTTTGGAGATCTTCCCTGAAATTCAAGATTGAATTTCCCAGAAGTTCAGAAAAAAAAACTTACCAAAATTTCAGACGGGAATTAACCAGGAGGGGCACTACCTATAATTTCTCAAAAATTCAGGAAAAGCTTCCAAAGCTCAGAGGAGAACATTTCAAAATTTCGGAATTAGAATTTCTCAAAATTCTTTGAAGAGAACAGAATGGTACTTTCCAGGAGCAATTCTTCTAATTTAAGCAATTTCCCAATAGTTCCGGAACAAACTTCCTTAAAGCTCTGGAGAAAACTTCGTAAAAGTTCAGAAGTCCAGGATGAAAATTCAAGAACAAATTTTAGGGAATTTGTCTAGAAATTTTGGAGACGGCATTTCCAAAGTTTCAATTATAATTTCCTCGCATTTCAGGGTGGGGCCAATCAGATGTTTGGAATGGATAAGCTCAGGAAAATCTTCCCCGAATTTCAGGAAAAAACTTACCAGAGAGGGCACTACCTGTAGGATCAAGAAGGAATTTAAAAAAAATCAGTAAAGAACTCCTCAAAAGTTTAGAAGTGGACTTCTCAGAAGCTTCGAAGAGACCAAAACTTGGAACTACCCAGAAGTGCTAAAGAGCTTCCCTAAAGTTTCAAATCGAACATCCCATCATTTTAGAATGAGAACTTCTTGAAGTTCAGGAAATCCAAGAAGTTCAGGTAGATACTTTTGATAAAATCAGGAAGAAACTCTTCAGAAGTATAGGGGGAACATTCTAGAAGTTCAAGCAGGGGTTTCTCAGAAATTCAGGAACAAACTTTCCCGAAGTTCAGGAGAATACTTCCCTGAAGTTCAGAAGAGAACATCTCGGAAGTTCGGAAAAGAACTTTTCAGAGGTTCAGGAAGAAACTTCTAACAACTTTAAAAAGATTTTCCAAAAATTTTTGGAGAGTACTCTTTCAAAATTTTGCAGAAGTTTTCCTCGTAGTTCAGGATGGGACTCATCAGAAGTTTAGAAAGTAACTATGTTCAGGAAAAAATGTTATCAAATGTTTCTGGAAGGTAAGGTTGGGTTCTTAAATGTGAATTTATAAGAACATAAGGATTGACTGCCAAGATGTTCATGAGGAATTTTGTCTGAGGTTCATGAGGAAACTTTCCAGAATTTTAGCACAGAGCCTTGCAGAAGATCAGGAGAGAGCTTCTCTGAAATTCAAGAGATAATCACTGACTAACTGAAGAATCAGCCTATACAAAAATTATTCATATGACTATAATTATTTTCATCACTCATGACACCATATTAAAATAAGGTAAAAAAAACATCTATCCTACAGTTTACATCATACTATGAGGAAAAACACTCATCCTGCAATTAAAATTCATTACTTTCCATCTCATCTCGTTTGGAAGATTTGATCAGTAAGAAAATTTCCCCGAAGTTTTGCTGAGAAGTATAAAGAAAATTCAAGAAGTAAGTATATCAATATATCCTCGAATTTATCGAGAATGCTTCCAAAGTTCAGAGAATCTATATACATAAAAACAAATTTCTGTCTGTCTGAACCTTATAGACTCGAAAACTACTGAACCGATTAGCGTGAAATTTAATATGGAGGGATTTTTGGAGCAGGGGAAGGTTCTTTTGATAGTAAGAGACCGCTCCCTTCCCTGAAAGGGGGGGGGTCTCCCATGCAAATGAAACACAAATTTTTAAATCGAAAATGACAGCCCCTCGACTTAATTAACAAAAAAATCCTGTTTAGTGTCATTGTGTTGTTTTTTTTACTAATGAAATAAAAATAAAAATATTGAATTCAACTTTGTAATTTATTTAACGGAAAACTGACTGTTTTATTCATTGAAATTCAATGGTTATTGTTGAACCAATATTAAGTCTGTTGAATTTATCAAATGAAAACTAAATTTTGATTTTAAAGTACAAAACTAGAAAGAACCTTACAGGGGATTTTTTTTTTTTGAAAACTGTGTCATCTTTGCGAATGCTTCAAGCTTCAGTGCCACTTTGAAAATATGAAACAATAGTGTAAAGTTGCAAACATTCCAAGAAATACATGCAGAAATGTTCACATACTCACACATATAGCTAAAATGACATAAATCGCTCGCTTATTACGTCTTTTCGTTGAAAAAAGACTAAGTGTGTAAAAAAATTACAGACTTTTGTAGACATTCCCAGACATTTCAAATTTTTATCACAGATATTTGAAAAAAATATCTGGCATCCCTGTTCTGCGGCAAATAAAGTGAACAAGGAGACTGTATAAAATCTTCAGGTAGGTGTTAAACGAAAGACCTGGCAATTCGCATTCGGTAAAAAGAAAGCACCTAATAACTTAGCTGAATATTTCTCCTGATTCTATATTAACTGAACCTGAAAAAGAAAAGAAAATTGACTTATTAATTAAAACTTTGATCGACTCACACAGATAACTGTTTGACCAAATTTTGATCGGAACACCCTTTATGATTATGATGATGATGATGAGATTCTACCATCTATTGTAGCAGTAGAATAGTCTGAAAAACGATTTGATCAGGATCCTCAAGTTCCTGTATGAAGGGCCAAAAACGTTTGGGCGGACCCGTAAGCAGATACAATTACGCAAAACCTCGCGAATATAGGAAAGAGAATCTCCTTTCAAAAGCAAGTTCACACCTCGAGCCCTCGATTGACAGAATAAACCCAATAGATGGGATCGAAGAACCCGCCCTCGTACCGCGAAATGTTAACAATAGGGAGGAGGCAGTCCCATGCTCCCTATCCAAATCGTTTCACTTGGGTGCCCTGATGGTCCCTCCCTTTCCCCGTTATAGGTATATTAGGTCATTGGATATTCAGTATATTTTGTAGTGGTCATTTGATTGCTTACCTTGTGTTAGAAAATTTGACTGAAAGTAAAATTGGTTAGGGTTTATACCGTTGTTTACTGATTGCCCTGTTTTGGCTCGATGTTTCTGCTTTTGCAGAATTGACTTTAGGATGCCATATGGTATCGCTGGCGTTCATAGGAGAGGGAAGAGAAAAGAAAAAATAAATAAAAAGCCTTAGTGATTGGTAACACGCTATGCGCGTGTGAGATTTTCGTGGTGATATTCTCACAACGGCCGTTCAGAATGGTTCGACGGATGCATAAGAGAGATCATTGCCGTTGAGTTTCCACTCGTTTACTCAAGTCCATCATGTTTGGTTATAGAAGCAGTAAACATTTAACAACGTGCTACATTTATTAATATCAGGGCAATGATCCTCAATCGCATCATCAAGTGATCATTACAGGCTGTCCATTTGGTTCAGGCCCTTCTGAATATTGGTGGGGCAGCCGATTCACACATGAAATCTTCCACGACCAACTCGACAGAACGCGCCCATACCCCTTTCTTAACCGAGGAACAGGGAGCTACGTATCACTTATATGACAGCTGAAACTCTCTTCTTTATTTCGCGGTACAACATGTTTACTTTTTTGTTACATTCAGTGAAATTATAGACACTGTATATAGAGCAGACAACAGTTGTCTTATGCCGCCAAACGACCTGTCAAAAAATGCAGCCAAACGGACTGTCAACTTTCGATTCACTTTAAAGGAGCAAGTATAGTGATCAAGTATTGTTTTGACAAAAGCCGATTATGAAATAAGTGATTTTCTACTTGCTAAGTATTTAAAATGTAACTGGATATATTTGTTATCATTAGTAAAACAAATTATAGTATTTTATATTTATACTGCACAGCCTATGGCTTCCTAGAATCTGAAAAGGGAACGTTCATTAGTTACGTCACGCAAAAGATGTCACATTTTTTGTATGGACCTTCTAATTTTTTTGTATGGATCGTCACGTCTTCCCAAAACCCCCTTCCCCCTTACTGCGTGACATAATTAATGGACCTTCCCAAATCTGCCGAAGGCCGCAGAATTTCTGCCATTTCTGCCTTATATAATCTTTCTTTGGAAACCGGAAGAAACCCACAGAATTCACTTCACTTCAAGTGGTGCCAGATGAATTGCTCAAATTTATGACATTTTTCAGGGTTGGCAGATTGTATGATGTTGCGTTATCCGGTCTATATACAGTGTCTATAAGTAAAACGGCTTCGAATCAAGTGGAAGTGCGCAAACGCATTTTGTACGAACGGCAGCGAAATCCGAATTTATCGGTACGCGATCTTGCCAAGAAACTAAAACTACCAAAAATATCGTGTTCTGTGTTTTCTAATTATTTGACCAGAGCTTGACTGTGGATCGAAACGTTGAAAATGGAACAAATCGAAAAGTGTGTTCCCGACAAATCGACAAGAAGGTGGTAGCCATAATTGAGAAAAATCCCAATCTTTCTAAGTGAAATGAGGCTCGCAAAGTTGAGAAGTCAAAATCATACGTGCAAAAAGTGAAGCAGAGACAAGAACTGAAAGCGCACAAAGTGAAAAAGGTGCCCAAACGTGATGACTAGCAACATTTTACTGCGAAAAGTCGTGATAAGGAGCTTTACACATTTTTTTGCAAATATTTTCTTGTATCATAATGAACAAACTTTATTCCGAATCTGGTTTTTTATACCGCAATGCAAATGAACGCCATTGCCGAGCATTTTCAGACAAAGAACGTGTCCAAATTCCCGAAGAAGTGTATGATTTGGCAGACCATGTGTAGTTGTGGTCGAAAATCTAAAAGTTTCTTCTCTACCGGCACTATAAATAAGGATGTGTACGAAAGAATGTCTGCAAAAGCGGTAGCTACCGTTTATACCGCCAACTCTGTTTTGGCTTGATTTGGATTCTTGTCACTATGCGAAATCCGTCATGGATTGCTATAACGTACAAGAGGTCAAATACGTTCCAAAAAAGCCAATCCACCAAACTGTCCAGAACTGCCCAATAGAGAATTACTGGGCTCTAGTTAAGCGGAAACTATTCGAAACTAAGAAGAATGCAAATGGTACCGATGATTTAGGAGAAGATGTAGAATCCTTCTCAGTATCTGAGATTACCGTACGGAACCTAATGGCGGGTTTACCACAGCAGTTCGGAAATTTTACAGATTGAAATAAACAATCGATGTTGTTCAATTATGTGTATTTTTTTTTTGCTGGTATTATTTTGGTGTCCGAAATTTAACGTGGACAGGCTTTACAATAAAGATCTGGTCCGTTGTCGAGCACCCGTTGGTGAAACTGGACTGATAGCTTCCCACAAACACTTTTACTGTTGGTGATAGACGACGAAAGATGATGTGGGATAGTACTTTGTAGGTAGGATTTAGAATTGATCTCTCGAGAGCTCCCACACTCCAACTTGTGGATGGGGCTTCTAACGCCTTACTTTCGCTCCTCCGGTAGCTGTTCGGTTCTCCAGATTCGTGCTACCAGCCGATGCAGACAGATGAACAGCTTCTTCGGGCCCATCTTGATGAAGTCAGCTCTGATTCCATGCTTGTTGTTCGTGAGCTGTTGGATAGTTTCCTTGATTTCTCCCATCCCATCGTCCGTCCTGCTGACGTAATCGTTTCATCCACTGTCTTGGTCTTCTGCGCTTGTTTCCTCTGCACCATTCAGGTGTTCGTGGTAGTGTTGCTTCCACCGGTCAATCGCCTCACGCCCGTTCTTCAGAATGCCCCCATCTGTCCCCATTTCGGCTCGTGCCACAATGTCCTTGCGAGATGCGATGAGCTTGTGAGAGAACTTCCGCGTTTCTCGAGTGCAGTGCAGCTGCTCAATATTCTCAAACTCCAGGTGGCGTTTTTTCTCCCGGAATAGGCGGGTCTTCTATTGCCGCTTCCGTCGATAAAATCTACGTTCAGCCTGCTGACTTTCTATTTCAACATCTCCCGGGTAGCCATTCTGTTTGTAATCTTTCCAGCTCCTTCAAACAATACCTCTCGCGATGGGAAACCTGTGTTGTTTATAGGTGCACTCATTTGTAGCAGCTATTGGCTTGTTTCGTTCCAGATCCGCCAGATCTGATGCCGGGCGTCGGTGGATGCTTGTAGAACTGCTTCCGTTTGACGAACTGCAAAGCTGTTGATGCTGGGGCTTCGATCATGGCCATACAACAATCGCAATCCCCTGGAAACTCTGAAAACTGTACGAATTTGATCAGCTCTGTCCGATTTCAGACTGCAAACGAAATGGCCATTCAAATGGCACTTCAATCTACCTGCTCTGTTTGAGTTCAACGATTGATTCGATAAGCGTAAGAAATATAGTTCTCTGTAGACCGCTTTTTTGTGGACATTCTGCAGATTCCATGTCAACAGATCTTCACTGCAAAGGATAAGTTCCATGCACCAACGAAATTGAAGAATCTCGAAATTGGCCTTGAAGTTCATGGTTTGGCAAGCGATTGATACATGCGGGATGTGAAGTGCTCCGTGGTGACTTCAACCATGAATGGTCAAGTGTACCTAAATTAATGTCTACTAGATCGTATCGTTTCATTGGTGAGGTTGCTCAAGAGCTCACCTTTTTTTTGGCCTGCCACTGCTCAAAACAGGTGCTGGAATGGTATGAAGAAAATAAGGTCTACTTCGCTCAAGGACCTCCAAACACCTAGAGTTTGAAAAAATACTCGAGAAATATTGAACTTTTATGAAGCAGGCATTACGTAAACATCCTAAAACAGTCAAAACAGATCAAAATTTGAAGAAACCATGGGTCAATGTAGAAAAACTTGTCGGTTCTAATGTAGCACAATCTCATGGAGGGTCTTATGGGAAAATTAAGAGCATTTAGATTTGGAGCACAAGTTGAATAAAGTGAACATGACAAAACTTTGAAAAGATGTTTTTAAAAGACGGATTCGTAGCAAATCACTTTGTGCGTTGCAATTTTAACGTGAAGAACCTCTTTTTTTTGCTTTTCCATAAGCCGGAGTGCGCCCAACAGCCGATGCATTTTCATGATGACTAAATCCAGTCTGGGTGTAAAAAGTTGCTTCTTTGGATTTTCGCTGTGTAGAAACCTGTGTGTATCAAGTTGTGATAATAGATGCCGCTTGATAATCAAAATTTGATTCTTCGGCAATATGAGAAAAACTTTAAAAAGCGCTGATTCTCTGAAAGGTTGTAGAGACAACTCCGAAGCTGTCCGATAATTCTTAAACATATTAAAGGGTGTACGGAATCACATTGCGACACACACAAATATTCGGCAAAATTCGCGCGTTCAACCAACTTTTTTTTTGCGTGTCAATCCATTTTTTCTTCATACCTTCCTCCGATTTCCCTTTCTTATGAAGCTTCCGAAGTGCCTGCTTCATGATGGCCCAGTACTTTTCAATTGGCCGCAGTTCCGGTGCGTTTGGGGGGGTTGAGATGCTTCAGCACGAAATTGACCTCCTTAGCCTTGTACCACTCCAAAACCTCTTTCAAGTAATGGCACGAGGCTAAATCCGGCCAGAAAATCGTAGGATTATCGTGTGACCTAAAAAGAGAAAGTACACGCTTTTGGAGGCTTTCCTTTAGGTACACCTGCCCATTGACCATTGCAGTTGTCACGAATGGCACACGAGCAAATTGCTTGCCAAATCATAACAAACTTTGACATCTTCTGCTTTCTAACGTCCTCAGGGACATCAAATTTATGATGAGCAGTGAAAAACTGGAGCCCTGGAAGCTGCCGGAGGTCTGCTTTTACATACGTCTCATCATCCATAACGAGGCAATGAGGTTTCGTCAACATCTGGGTGTAGAGATTGCGTGCACGTATTTTGCCTACCGTATTCTGCCGTTCATCGCGATTAGGCGCCTTTTGGACTTTGTGCATGTGTAGTCCTTCATGTTTTTTCGCATCTTGCCTGAAAGTTTTGGTTAGATTCAGTTTCTTCGCCACATCTCGAACTGAGCTGTTGGGATTCCTCTTGAAAGCTTGAACTACCCGCTTGTGATCTTCAACACTATACGGAGATCCATTTTTGCCACTTTTTTCTTTCCGAACGATGGTCAAACGTTCGTGTCTCCGATTTAAAACACGAGACACCGTAGAATGTACCATTCCCAGCTTCCTGCTGATGGCACGATGAAAAAGATCTGGATTTTCGAGGTAGGTGCGCAAAATTTCTTTGCGCCGCTGCTGTTCTTCCGACTTAATCTTCGCAACGATTGCACATCTGCTAGTGAAACTTACACAGTGTAAACAAATACACATTGATCTAATTCCATCCAAAATTTCAATAGAAAATACCCAACGGGTAAAAAGTTACAGCCATTTAAATATGGTGCAATTTGATTCCGTACAACCTTTAATCAGCATGTTCCACCTCGAGCTCAACGTAATAACCAAATGTTTCATTTCTTTCGACGCATTAGCTACTGCCAGCATGGAGCCATCATAGACCCCCAAAATATGTTCAACAGGGTCGAAACAGTGCTCGATTTTGACGTGTCTCGCTTAGTTTTAATGTTATTTTCTATGCTTATTTGCTATTTCCGTACTACTCTTAACGTTCCCTTCTACTAACTCCCCACTATCATTCGGATTACAGTCTCACCATATTCTACCTATCTTTTCCATTACAGACAAAAATGCTGAAGTGGGTCGTAACCCGAGGTCCATCTGGAACCACTTCCGGAATCGCTTCCTCCTGCCCTCAAAGCGACTGCAACTGTAATAAAGAAAACCTCACCGGAGAAACCACCGAAATGGAAAACAACAACTCATACACATGCCAAAATTTCGAGACCCACAGGCCCAACTTGACACCAAGAGAAACCCATTCAACTCCACTAACCTCACGGAACCCTATAGCGGGACGGGCGAAGAAGCTTCGAACCCGTCGAGACCGCAACAAAACTCTCATCAAGCGACTTTCTGCCACTAGCCTAACCAATCTCTCGGAAATTGCCACACCTGCTAGCCCTCGACCGCAACTGCTAGATCCCATTGAACTTGAAGCTACCAAGGATGCACAGCTGCTTCAACACATTCTCAACACCAACCGGTTGTTCAACGAGCGAGAAGTCAAAACCCCCGAAGAACCCAGCCCTCTGGGGAACGGCAAACTCTGTCGCCAGCGAGCCGTTCGAAGAAAACATAGCAAAGCAATCCAACCGGTGCATCACCGACACCCACAGGTGGATCCTTACGATAGTGCCAGCATTTTCAACTGTTTCGTTTTTCGGGAACTGGCACAGGAAATGTTGATCTGAAAGTTAATAAAGGGATGAAAAAAGTAAAATAAAACACAAGACTTTTAATTATTCATAATTTTTATTTTTAGATCAAAGGAAAAAGTTTGTTTTTTGCATTATAACTGTGTACAGTTAGCTAATCTTCTTTCGCCATTCAGCAGGTTCTACGCTATCACGATCTTGTGTTTATACTGTTATGGATTTCTTTCATTTATCATATTTATTTTTTAACCTCAATGATTCATTTCTCTTCTTTTTTTTTTGTTTCGTCTGTTTCACATTTGCGTTACGAGTGCATTTTTTTTATTATTATTTGTTTTCTTCTTTCTTTTGTATTAATGCTTTAGGTTGTAATTTTGTAGTTCCATTCGTAGGTTTTTAAATATTTATAAATGTGATAATTTTCTGATTTCTTTTTTGTTGCTATGCTTTTCATTCAACCTTCAACATGCTACGCCGTTGGTTTGTTCCAGTTCCGATCAACTTTGACCTATTAAGTTTGTGTATGCATGTGGGATTTTTGCGTTTGTTTTTTTTTTTCTTTGCTCGTGCCTGCACTTGTGTCCATTCGTCTTTTACTTGGCCTGATTTTTAACCAGCCTTGACTGCATCTGTTTTACCAGAGTTGTACCTAAGTTTTCCCACCTGGCGTCGAACATATGATAGCCATTCGAATACTTGCGAGCTTAAATATGTACTTAACATTATTTACACATATAATTGTAAATGGTTTTACTTCTTTGTCCAATATATTTCTTCCGGTCGATTCAGTAGTAGCTTCTCTCTGTTTACCTCCATTATTTTTGCGTATCTTTGCTGGTCTAAACTTCATTGTTTTTTTATTCTCATTTTGTTTTCTAGTTTCTTTGATCATTTGGGATTAGTTGGATGTGTCATTGATAGAGTCATTAGTTTTATTTTGTTTATCGTTTATGCTTTGTGTAACATCTTTTTTGTTTCATGATGCTATAGCATTTCTTTATTTGTATATTCGATTCAGTAACATCTGATTTAATTTTCTTTTTTTTTCATTCTATGTCATGCAGCAAAGTAAGGTTTTGAAATAAACTTAGGGGAAAAAAGAAGAGAGCGCTAGAGAAACTGGGAAAAGACGTAACTAGTTTGTATGGTTGATTGGTCCATTCTAACAAATTAATGATATAATTCACGGCCAAGTTATTGTATTGATATTCTACGTCTGTGTTTTCGATACTGGGGTACACATTGCGAGTGCGAAAAGTTGAAGCGTCACGAAATATGTTTAGATTCAAAATGTTAATAACCCAGTCATTCCACGATCGTTTTACAAATTGTATCGGGGCAATCGATCGGGGCACTACGCGTCGATTCCAATAGAAAAAACTACAGAATCAACCAATCACGTGCATCTAAACGTTTGTTTCCTAACACGGACGACAGAGACGACTAGCCGTTATATGGCAACCGCAAGGGGAAAGGTGTAAGACATTTTTAATTATTTGACATTGTCGTAGTTCCCTAAGGAATATCTAGTTTGGCAGGATATATGTACCTGAAGCATGCAAAGCTTAATTTCAATGTTTTAGCCAATTAACCAGCTTAAGTGAGCAAAGACATGGAAAACATTTTCTGCAATTCCAGAAGCAACTCGATTGCTCCGTGCTGTTTGGCGGCAATTGTAATACTGCCACAACGAAAATTTCATGGAATGGTATGCCGCCAACAACGTGCAGACAAGAATTCACCCAACTCACCAGAGCTACATCTAATCGAGAAATATTGCGCTATCGTCAGGCGGAAGCTGAAGAAACTCCAACAGAAAACTGTTAAAAGTGAGAAGCAGTTTAAAGCAAACGGCGAACAAACCCCACGAGGTTCCGCGTACCGTACCAAGTCATTCGTTATATGTGCAACAGTTGCGTCCTGATCAACAAACACAGTTGAATCAGAGCTTCATGGCTAAACCATATTAACATCCGCCAAACACCAGAAACAATGCAATCCTGCCGGTGCTGCACCCCTTCGTGGGGATTGCTTTCGCCGCAAAAAGCTGTGCAGTTCTCGCATCTACAGCAAGGAAGTGAGTGGATCTATTTTCAGCACCTTTTGGATTAAAGGAAATGTGCCCATGAGCCGTATTTGGGCAACAGGAGCTAGCGTTCACGACAGGATCATCAAGAAGTGGAGTCTGGCGAAACAATCCTTGGAACTCGTCCAGCGAACCAACAATTGTTGGAATTTTTGTGGCATCAATAGTTTCGTGGATCGCGAACGTCGGGGCTCTTGCTATCGTTGGGGCAACAAAGGTATCAGACACCACATTTGACTGTCGTCATGCCATTGTCGGATTTTCAGCATTTTTCCGCTAATCTGTAGCCACCGCCGAGGAATCCCGAAGTACGAGCAGTGCCAATGCAGCAAAATGTTCACGACCGAGCTCGACCACGCAATTGAACGGACCCAACAGCTGGCCCGGGCCCATGACAGCATTTTCGAGGTACTCAGCAGTATCGACCTGCTCATGCCTCATGACCGTAGAGAAAGGTCTTATTAGCGTTTTGTTCAGGATGCACTTCGTATGGGAGCTAAGTCTGTTTGACCGTAGTTGCTTGTGGAGCCCATAGTAGGCACGACTTTCACTGATAAGCCGCCTCCGGATCTCACGGCTGTTTTCGCCGGACTAACAAGTGTGCCTCATCGCCGTCGATCGTTACACTGGTGCCCAGTCGGGTCCTGTTGTGCTCGGTTCCGCCTGCCAGCATGTACTTCGTTTTGGACGAATTTATTTTCAACCCAATCTTCTCTGCTTTTAGTCTGGTGTACTGCTCTGCCACCTCCTCAAATGTTCTGCCGACAATATTCACATCATCAGCAAAGCAGATAAATTGACCGGATCTGTTGAAAATCGTGCCTCGCATGTTACCATCACCATCACCTTGACGAAGCCCCCTGCGGGATTCGAATGAAGCCGATAATCCACCCGATATCCTCCCACAGCACTATGTTTCATCCATCGTAGCCTTGATAAGTCAGGTCAGCTTGTTCTTCCATAGATCATATCGGTTAACTGTATCATATGCGGCTTTGAAGTCGATGAAAAGATGATGCGTTGGTACTCTATATTCACGGCACTTTTGGAGGATCTGCCGCAAAGTGAAGATTTGGTCCGTTGTAGACCGTCCTTCGATGAAGCCTTCCTGATAACTTCCCACAAATCTATTTGCTAGTGGCGACAGTCGCTGGCAGATGATTTGGGATAATACTTTAAGGCGGCATCAAGGACAGTGACCGCACGAGAGTTTTCACAGTCCAGCTTGTCGCCTTTCTTATGGATTGGGAAGATAACCCCATCCTTCCACTCCTCCGGTAGCTGTTTGGTATCCCAAATCCTGACTATCCGGGCCCATCTTGATAAGTTCTGCTCCGATTCCATCCCTTCCAACCCATTTGTTCTTCAGCTGCTTGATGGCATCCTTAACTTCACCAATCGTCAGGGGGGGGACAAAACCTGCATCGACTACGCCTTTTCCATCGCTGTCTTGGTCCTCTTCCTGTACCCCATTCAGATGTTCATCGAAGTGCTGCTTCCACCAAACCTGTAAACCTGTATGTTGTAGCTAATAAAAATCTTTTTTTTTAACTTCTCGAGCCACGACTGGGTAATATACATATATTATATGTAGAGTGAAAATGGCTGTGAGGCTTCACCCATGAATTTTATTGGTGATGAATACCAATAAACAGGAAACGGCGCTGCTAGAACTGGAAACAATGTACAAACCATTGATCGGGCGGAATTGCTAGCTATGATTTAACTTTACTGTCCTCCGCAAAAACATGCACTCAGATAACCTAACCATTACTTACATTACCAATTAGACCAAGGCCGGTGTGGCCCGTGCTGTACACAGAAGTTGTCTCCATTCTATTCAGTCCATGGCTGCACCTCGCCAACCTCGCTCTGAGGAGGGTCCGCAGGTCGACTCCTACTTGATCGATCCATGTTGCTCGTTGCGCATCTCTTCTTCTTGTGCCTGTCGGTTCGTTTTTGAGAACCATTTTCACAGGGCTAATCTTACGACATGCCCAGCCCATAGTAGTCGACCGATTTTTGCGATGTGTACGATGGGAGGTTCTCCCAGCAACTGGTGCAATTCGTGGTTCATTCGCCTCCTCCACGTTCCGTCTTCCATCTACACTCCACCGTAGATCATATACAACACCTTCCGTTCAAAGACACCAAGGGCGTGTTAGTCATCCACAGGCAATGTCCATGTCTCGTGGCCGTAGAGGACCACTGGTCTTATTAATGTCTTGTAAATGGTCAACTTTGAAACTTTGTTGGATCTTAGCGTCTTTCGAAGTCCAAAGTAGTCACGAGTGCCAGCCATAATGCGCGTTTGTATAGCTTTGCTGGTGTCGTTATCGGCGGTCACCAAATAGCCCAGATACACAAATTCGTCTACTACCTCGAGTTCTTCACCATTGATCTGAACTCGTGCTGGGAGGTTAACATTGTCTTCTCGTCTAAGAAACAAACCAGCCACTGGCTGAAAGTCTCTTTAATAAAGTCATCTAATCTAATCTTATCTTCTCGTGAGCCTCTTCTCTTCGTGTATTTGGTTTTCAACGCATCAATTGCAAGCCGACTCCTACCAGCTTCAGCCTTAAGACTGATGTTCGTTTCCGCCATCGTCTCAAAGTTACGTGCTATGATATCAACGTCGTCGGCGAAGCCAAATAGTTGGACAGACTTCCTGAAGCATAGCTGAGCTCAATCGATTGTATCATAAGGTGATTTGAAATCGATGAAAAGATGATGTGTGGGCACGTTATATTCGCGACATTGCTGCAGCTCTTGCGGAATCGCGAAAATCTGGTCCGTATTTGCCCCACGAACTCCTTTGCAATTGTTGACAGCCGGCGGTATAACATTTGGGAGAGCAACTTGTAGGCGGTGCTCAGTAGCGTGATTGCACGATAGTTGCAGCAATCCAGATTGTCACCCTTTTTATAGATGGGACACACTATTCCTTCCATCCAATCCTCCGGTGAAATTCCCCCTCTCAAACCTTGGAAATTACCCAGGGCAGCGCCCTTATCAGAGCTTCACCATCGTATTTTAATAGCTCGCTTGGGATTTTGTTAAAACCAACCGCTTTGTTGTTTTTCAGCCAACCAATTTTCTCCTAAACTTCCTTAAGGGTTGGGGTCGGGATCCTTTTATTTAGTTATTTATTTATTTATTTAAAACAAACAGGGGTACACAGCTATTTATTTATTTAAAACAAACAGGGGTATTTAAAACAAACAGGGTACATGGCGGTACACAGCTTCTCGAAAACTTTCGCAAGGCAGTTAGGGATTGATATCGGGTGGTAGTTCTCAACGCTCTGTGTATTTCCAGCCTTGTGGATAGGAGTGATTGATGCCAGCTTCTAAGCGTCAGGAAACACTTTTTCGGTCAAGGATCGATTGAAGATCGTAGCGATGGGACAAGAAAGCGACTAAGCACACTGTTTGATGAAAACAGGTGGAATGTGATCAGGGCCGGGCCTTTCGATGCATCTACTGCGCTGAGAGCATCGTGAATATCGTCATTATTGAAAGCGACCAAGGGAAGGTGAAGATTATACAACGGAAGCCCTTCCAAGTAATGCTGCGCCAGCGGAGGTGAGTTATCGTCGTGTACGGAACAGAAAAACTCAGCAAAAAGATTTGCGGTAGAGACCGGTGAGCAAAAAACTACGAGATTGGTACGTAACCTCAACGGGAACGGAGTAACCTCAACGGAGTTGTAGTGTCCACCAGGGTTGGGTAAACTACCTTGTAGGCCGGTAAGTTCTAACGGGAACAGTTTCACGGATGATTCGATCAATAGTGCCGTAGAAAGCCGTCACGGAAGCATCAAGACCGTGGTTCAACAGCTCATTCCAGTCCTGGGAAGCGATTCTCGCATTTACGGCTTCATAATCACAGCGGGTGAAATCCTCCCAGTGCCACTTTCGTTTGCTGTGACATTGCCGTCCAGGTGCTCGTCAAACCTAACCAACGTACGTTAAACTTCTGATTCATGCTACATTCTTTTCCAATTTCAGCAACGTTTGCAATTCCATTGGAATTCTACTCTTAGCGTAAGAAATCATTGTATATGATAGACCAACCAACCATTGTGAAACATTAGGGTTTATTAAGTCAAATAGGTTACTAGCAGACGTTTTTCGATGGCACCGATTGTTAGGAATTCGATTAGGAAAAAGTAATCATCTGGCTACATGTAATTTTCTAAGTTCTACACAATTCATCCTGAAGACACCCATAAGACTTTTCTTGAGCAAACGCAAAAAAAATATGCTTGAATCAAGCATAAAACATAATCTTAAACAACTTAATCTAGTGAAATCGGCGACAGGTTGCTTGTTCTGAAGTTAGTGCTAACTTCCTCATCACTTAAATTATATTTACAGCAAAAAAATAACGAACTAACTTAGGTATTCAGAAGGAAAACAATATCAAAACAAATATTGCGAAATTTACAACAGATTATAAACGAAGCCGCCTTGTTGAAATTGTTCAAGCCCTCTGGAAAGCGCCATTTTGTGGTAGGTAATCTAGATCATGTAACATATACTTCGTACTATTGTTCTCTCCTCAGAAGAGAAATCGTTTTGTTATGTACACCAGTCTAGGAGGTGGGAGTGATATATTTGGTATGATAACGTTTGACATAAGCAGCATTTCTCGCGATTGTTAAATTAAATTGAAAAATAATTGATGAGCTTCATGATTCAGGACTCGTTGAGAAACGTTTTCTTACCTAATGCTAACGTTGCTTTTGTCCAAAAATCGTTTAGTAACGAAAGTTCTTGAAACTTAAAACAAATCTACAACGACATTTAAAGCAGGACGATAGCGAATTCTTTGCTGATTATATTTTAAGCATAGAATTTACACCCTACAAGTCATTGCCTGATTCACTATTCCGCTCGGCACGAAATTCCAGTACAAAAAACCCTCGTTTCCCTGTTCTCTATTCAACGAAAACTCTTTGATTACGTCTATCTTTTTGCACTTAACTGGGAAATTTATGAGAATGATCAGTGTTTTCAAAGTAGAATATGGAAATTGTTCATCTAGCTTATGCCAAACATCCTCATACCAAACACACCAAAACCCCAGGAGATAGACAGCCTTAGCGACTTGCTCTGCCCTATATGTACGCATATTTATAAATCAAAACTCTCCTGCTGCCAAGCAAAGCTTCCATTTGCGAGAGTCCTTACATTATCCCAGCATCCTACACCGGACGCCTAAAGTGTGACGACCACGGGCACCAGCATCGAGCGAATGCGCTAGATATTACCGGTGCCGTTGTAAAATTGAAAGTTGTGAAAATTAACTGGCGTTTTCGGACTCGAGCAAAGGTAGAGAATGTCCTCGTTCTGAAGCTGCGTCTGGGTAAAGTTGGGCTCACTGGCGCTGCGATGGAACTTCGGCAGCGTTCGGAGCATGTTTTCGAGCATGTTCAAAAGTAGCCTGAAGAGGGGCCGCTCCTCCCGGTTGTATTTAATGCAATCGTCCACGCAGCGTTTCAGCGCTTGCGGACAGTCCGTACGAACTTTGGTTGGATCCGGGCGCAACTTTCCACAACCAACCATGAACAGGATTTGATCCTTGTTGTTGATGTGACTGTATGGAAGCTGTTCAGTCAACATTTCGTACAGAACGATTCCGAACGCGTACACATCGCTCTGGAAGGAGTATGGATTTTGGTCCTTCATTCGGATAACTTCCGGAGCCATCCAGAGAATACTGCCGGTCGGTTGATTGGATTGCTGCGAACCGGACCAGCGAACCTTGGCTGTGGCCAGACCGAAATCTCCTATTTTGACCGAAAAGTCATCATGCAAGAAGATATTGTTCGACTTGAGATCCCGATGAATAATGTTCTTCGCATGTAAATAATCCATGCCTTGGGCCGCCTGCCGAGCGATGTCGATTAGCGTGTTCAATTTGAACTTTGTCTCATTAACGTGAATGTGCTTGTACAGACTGCTGCCTTCGCACCACTGAGTAACGATCGCTAGCGATGGTTTACTTACACAACCCATGAATAACAGTATATTACAGTGACGAGTTTTCTTCAGCATGGCGACCTCGTTCTTGAACGCCTGCAGTTGCGCCGAGCTGGGCGTCTTCACATTCAACGTCTTGACGGCAACCGGCCCGTGCCAGTGCGCCTTGTACACCGTTCCGAATGATCCGGAACCGATGCGCTGGCCAATGAGGATCTCCTCCGCTTGGATGTTCTGTTTGAGAAAAAGCAAACAGAAAATATTTGAACACCATCGCTTCGGAACGTAAATCCCCTGATACTTACCCAATTTTCCTCTGACTGTTTGGAATCCCGCGGCGAGAGCAGATTCTTATTGCTTTCATCGGCCGATTTTGCCCTCGGTCGTTTGCTATGCTTCAACGTGTTCGTTGGTGATGCTTGAGTGGAATGTGAGTGTTCCTGGTTGGATTGGATCTGCGAATGAAGGGAAATGTCGATAATAAAACATTATACGGTTTCTGGGGAGAACAGCGCAGTCCCACAAAAGGAGTTATCTACAACTACCTGGAGCGGCCTACAGTTGATTAGCGTCCGGTTGTCCGCACCGCCGAACAGCGGCTTCATCACACTGTTGATGCACACATTCGGCGCCGAGTTGGACCGATCCTGTTGATTAAGTGAGCGAGGATGGCGCAGACTAGTGTTATAGCCGCCCGTGCCCGGATTTATGATTCCGACCGTACTCTCTGGATTAGCCAGCAGATGGTGATAGAAGGTGTTATCCATGTGTCGCTTGCTGCAAACCAGTGGCACCTTATCAACGCATCTCTGATGGAACCGATAGTTGCACTGATTGCAGTAGAATCCAGTGAACAACAACCGCCGACAACATTCGCAGAAAGCCAGCGAGAAGAACGTTTTCCGGATGAACTGATGCGAAATGTACGTGGGAAACCCGATGTCCAGGATGCGAACGAACACCTCCTCGCAGTTCAACGAACACACGTCGGTATCCCACGAAATTGGATAGTCGCTGTTGACTGATGTCACTTCGCAGATGTCACAGGTGAGATTACGACGCTTCAGAGCCTTGGCGAGTGCATCTTTCAACCGCATGCCGGGGACCACCTGAACTGACGTTCGCTGCTGATTTGGCAGATGAGCCCTCAGTAACATCTTCGACTGACGGCTTAACGTGCCGCACATGCTGTCGACCTGCAAGATGAAGAATTAATAATTATAAGTCGAAGTCAGGTGAAAATGACATATTAAGAATATTGCTTCTCACAAATTTCCCTGCAGCATGCTTTCAAGGTATTCTAAAGAATATCCCACAGTTTTAATTGAGAGCATTCGATGCATTATTGCAATAGTATGATTGTCTTGTAAAATTGCGAGTGTCGATCAAATTTATACAAAGAAAAATTCCTAGATCAAACCGGGAATCGGATTCAGTCTTCCTCAGGATGGTGTTGGTTTGTTCATTACTCCTATACCGATTGAGCTAAGATATAAATAATTGAGCATGAACAATAGCATGATTGATACTCCGAGGTTGCTACTCCATTATTTCCAGATCAGCTGTATCTAAATACACAGAGAAGCAACAGATAAAGCATGGGACTAACATACATCCTCAATGTGTAAAAACTGTTTACCGAAGCCCAAGGCAATACCGACACCGGCACCGCCCAAATGCAAATAGGGATCAAATCAGGAAAGAGTAGGAATTTGTTGACGTAATACTGGCTTTATTGGAAGCCAAGAACAACTCTTCATTTCCACGAGAAATCACTGGGATGATGAATAAAGGATTTGATTTAGCAACATGCTTTGTTTTGGTAAACGCTGAATTCGCGCGACGACAAGTAAACTACATATGAATACATTAGACCGATTTCTGATTCGGATCGATACCTATTTCCTTCTATTTTCTTCTGAGTAGGTTTGTACCAAAAGCCACAAAAAGCCGTTTTGAACCGATTTAAACCCGCAGTAAGATGCTGTTGGAGCCACTTACAAAGTGTGATAATGGTTTATCATTTGGGAAACTGGCTTGTGAGCCGATTTGGACTGATTTAAACAAACAGTGAGGATGCGGTTAATCAAGAGCATAATCATGATCATATTGAACACCCGTGGCCTGCCATTCCGTGATTGATCGAAGTCAGCACAGAAGTTTCACAGAAAACCAATTGAATATCACTTGAGAGTAGTGAATCATTCTCAATGTCAGCTTCTGGTGCCCACATTCATAGATCAATTAGAGAAAGAAACGAATATTAGCTTGACACTCGTTGCTTCTAATGGCTATATATATACTATCCAAACACATTAATATCTTAGGAAAGAAAATTGTTGGTCTCAACTAAATAAACAACATGAGTCAACCTGATCGAAGCAATTAGTTGCCAGTTGTTTACATTCATTCTAATACAATTCTTCATTCAATAAAGACTTTAATTATAGTTCAAGTTAATTTTCTTTTAACTTACTTGTTTATTTGTTAGGCTGATATAGGCACATAGGCATAGCCAGAGGGGGGCAGAGGCCCCCCCCCCCCCCCCCCCTCCCTAACTTTTAAATCAATTTTTATAATTTTAGTGTTTGCTTCAATTTATTATTATTTAGTGTTAATGTTTGATAGATTGCCCCTTTGCCTCAATGAAAAAGCGTGAAGTTGCCTCGATTTTGTGACAAGATGAAGCAAAAAAGTGCAAAAAGTGGACATCCATGAGATTTTTTTAAAAATAGTATGATATTCTACAGGCACGACGAAACGACCAGTTTCAGAGACAAGGCAGCAGTTGTTTTATCCTATTCGAAGATTTTATCCGTTGCTATGAGCATCAGTAAGTTAACAAACAAGATTGACCACCCGAGGCTGCTTCTCCGTTGTTGCCAGATAAGCTGTTATTACACAGAGAACTAACAGATGATGCTTGGGCCTAGCATACATTCTCTATGAGAAAAAAAAACTGGTTATTTCCAACAAATGCAATAACCAGCGCCTGCTTTGCCCGAATGCAGGTAAAAAAAGGGAAGGAAATTTCATAGCAAGGGAAACACCAACGCGATCGTACGTTAAACTTGCGGTCATATCCTAGATATAACCCTCCTATATTTTTTAAATATTAATACCTATTTCTGATTTGAACCTATTTATACAAATAATGCTATTGTAGCCAATCACAAAATGGGATAGTGGTTTACTTGCTCCAGGATATGGTTGTGCGGCAAGCATGGCAAACCAATATTATGGATATGGATCATAAGATGTAGATGCATTTCGTGCCTTCTGGTAACTTTATGCTTCTATTGATGTCCAGGCTCATTGGCTTAGCATCAACCGAGGGAGACTTGATCCTATACTCAATGATATCATTATCTCCAATCCGCTCAATCAATCGCTATGTTTTGTGATACATTGGATGGATTAATATTATTTGAGATCTGGTGTCATCTGGTGGAATGCTATCATTGCACCTCTTTGAACAGCACACGAAATTAATTTCACGAAGATCAACCAATTGCTGCTTCTCTTCAATCGTCATATCTGATCACATAGGCCTATCAACATTTGTAAACAACACTTGAGCCCGTTTTCGGAAGCCGTTGGCTACACATGCAAACCTACAGAATCACGTGGAAACTTTCCCTACATGGTGATGGTATTGGTTGCGTGGTGGCCTAATACGAGGTAGGCTCAAGTGTTTACAAATGTGACCTATGTTGATCAGATTGTAGTGCTCCTCGGGTGTGTTGGAATCATTGATTAATTTTTATTTTTTTTCAATTACATACTGAGTCAATATAGAAGATCTGTCAGTCATTCATGCTACCACCAGAGTTTCTTTTTTATTGATAACAAAATACTCGTAGTAGTTTCTATTGTTTAGACAGTTACGCGACAGCTACAGTTACCAAGGTAGCTTCTTGAAAAGTGCAAATCAATTTACAACGAATACAACGAATAGATTTGTTAGTCTTACCTTCGATTTCGTAATAAAATCAAAATTTAATTTTCAGTGTGGGTGAGAGGGTTGTGGAGGAAAAGTACATTTTCAGTACAAACTGTGAACAGACTCGGTGGTTATCCTTTACAAAAATCCAACACGACTGTAAAGTGAATATTTCGACGCATGACAGTACCCGCTAGATTTTACCATGGGTGCTATTAAATGCGGTTTTAAAATCCTTTTTGTTTTTTTAAGTCCAGAACAAGCCTAGAATTGTTGAATCTTGTTGCCAAAATTTGACGGGTATTGTAAAGTACTTTGGGTAAGCGTAGAGAAGATAATCCACCCGTCGTTCAGGCGGATTGTCACAAAATGAGGGCTCGATTCCTGCTCCAGCCGGTGGAACTTGAAAATGTCCCAACTCTACTGGTCCACCGAGCGTTGTGTTGTCCGTTGTATAATGTTATGTGCTCTGGTTGAAGACGGTGTAATTCTCTCTCTCTCTCTCTCTCTCTCTTTCTCTCTAAAAAAAATATCTTGCCCCACTCTATTTGAAATCCGGGCTACGCCTATGTAAAGGCATAACGGAGCGGAGTGGAGTTCTTTTGCATTTTTACGACGACGAGGTCTGTAGGTTAATTTTGGAATGCCGAAAAACTCGCTGCTTGGTCGAGGTTAGGGATTACAATGATTCGGGTATTGTTGCTGTTGGTCTGGCGTGGATGATGCATTGCGTTAAGCTGTAACGATACAAGATGAGATCTAGCAATTTTATAAATCGAGGCAATACCAGACAACGTGGTTGATGTACTGATAACCTGCACCAAAGCCGCATTGATAGGTGTCTGAGAGCCCTATTCGATAGACATGAGAGCCTAGCGAGTAGTGATTGGACATTAGACGACACATTACTTTTTTTCGATACCTTTGGGTAGGGTTGCAATTTCTCTGGGGAGAATCTCCCGGGTGCACATTTCTAGCTCTCTTTGGGGAATCTTACTCAGTCTCTACGGAGATTTTTTCCTGACAGCACAGTAGAGATTGTTCGACACAGCACGAGAGAGCGAGAGAATTGACAGTTCTCTGCCTGAGCGTTCATACACTCACTGCAGTGTGAACGACGAAGAGTGAAAGAGCGAAAAAGGACTACACCGCACTAACGTGAGTGAAACCTTGATTCAAACATTAAGAAAAAATCGCTGGAAAACGAGAACAAGAAAGTACAGTCTGATGTTTTTTTTTCGCGACTCCCGGTTCCTTTTTTGTACTCTCAGAATATCATAGATGAACATTATGAATTATGGGCCTCAGATAGCCTAGTCGGTAAGGGTACGGAACTAACAATCCGAAGGAGGCGGGTTCGATTCTCAGTCCAGTCGACTTAAATTAATATCGACTTCCCTGGGCAATAAGAGTATTATTGTGCTTGCCACACAATATACAAATTCATGCATTGGTGATTGGCTTCAAAAGCTTAATAGCTGTGAAAGTGCATCTAGAACATTAAGTTGTGAGAGCCTGGCAATCAGCTAATTGCGATAAGCAATATGCGCCGAAAAGAAGACGGAAGAACATTAAGAAATCAGTAACATTGTAAAAATGTTCAAATTCAAGTGTATCGGGATAAAACTAACAATGAAGATTTTCACCAGGGTGCCTCTCCCCGGTGAAATAATTCTGCTCTCTTCGGTGCTCCTCAGAGATCACTCACACGCTCCGACGTGCTGTGTGGTGAGGGTGCAAACGGCAGACTCTTTGGTGTTGCTCAACTTGTGATGTCTAGCAGAGCGTGGACACAAAACAAAAATCTCTCGGATGAGTTTGCATTTGCCAATGTGCGGAGTACCTTTTCACTAAGCACCCTGCTAGCACCGAGGAGAATTGCATCCCTGCCTGTGGTAGAATGTAATGTAACTATCTGCCCAAATCCCATGCATCCCATTTTTGTAGCCAGCTGATCAAGGCCGGTTGAAGGAAAATAGCAAAATATTCGTTGAAGGCGATTTGTCGATCATAAATATCGGCTACCATAGCGCCCACCTTGGCAAGTGAGACCGCTTTCTCAGAGCCCGGAATGAAGCAATGAGAAGGGACCCAAACCAAGATGCTGGTGTAGGAATTGTTTGATAGGGCACTTAAAATAGATCGTATTTCGCTAACGAAATACGATGAATGCTTTGCTGGCCTTATTGAACGAATAGCCTGAAGTAAGCTGAGAATATCCGTAAAAATGCAAAATTGATCAGAGGAAAGAGAAGCAATTCGCTCTAATGCATAGCGCATAGCCGCCAATTCTGCGACGTATACGGAGCAAGGATTTTGAAGTTTGAAGGAGGCGCTACGACTTTCGTTAAAAACACCAAATCCAGTGGAATCATTTGTTTTTGAACCGTCGGGGAAACACTTTCTGTCACATCTGATGTTGCCTAAACTTACTTGCAAAAATTGATGGAATGTACTCCGAACGTGAGTGGATCTGGTATTCCACGAGCTTTTTGCTTCCATGGTCAGATCAAAAACTACAGTAGAACTAGAGAAGTCTTGGGAGTAATCACGATTAGGGAACATTCGATACGTAGGGCTCACCTTCAGAGTCATGTTCACCAGATTGAGTACAGCTCCGTCATGAGAACTAAGTGTTGAGAGATTTTCAGTTCCGATTAGCTTTTCAAAATTTTCCAATGTACCAATGGATTTAGCACCTCACAGCGAATGAGGAACCGGAACAATAGCTCCACAAAACGATCTGATAAAGGAAGAACTTCTGCTAATACCTCCAAACTCATAGTATGAGTTGAGTTCATGCAGCCTAACGCGATACGAAGACAACGGTACTGTATTCGTTGAACACCTATTGAAGAAGCGGAGCGATGGAAAGGTTTATTTCCCGAAGTTGGACGGCCCGAATTTCGATAATTGGAGCTTCAAGATGCGGTTACTTCTGACCAAGGTTGGTTACTGGATGGTCATCAACGAAGAAAAACCAGATCCTGCTTCCGAAGATCGGGACGAGTAGAACGAACATATGGTTGACAATAGGTTTGGTCGTGGACACATTGGTGACGGCATTGAAGGCAAGATCGGAACAAGATTCAACTCTGGACCTGGAGAAGGGTAATGTCATCGACAGGTGAAGAAACCGGGGAAGTGCAGATGATGATCCTTGTAACGGACTGACACGGATTACTTCATGGCCGGGTAAGTATGCAGTAGAATGTGAGTAGTCTTTCAGAACCGTGTATGAAGAGCAAACGCGATAGCACGAAGAATGAGTGAACCTATTAGTGAGAGAGAGAGCGAAGTAGCGGGACTGATTGATTTAAGGTCGATTGAAGCAGGTGGCAAGTCAGTCAGCATTCGACAGTGCCGGGAAGCATACGTAGATACGAGTGCGGGTCAGTGTAGTGAAGGAATCGTTTTGTTACAATCTTGAAATGCCTCTCCAAACTGGCCCCAAGCACTGTCTTCGGCAAGAGATCAGGTCATCTGAAAGCAGATTCCGGAAGCAAATTCACCCGCTCGGATCGAGGAGAACAGGAATAAATGGAAGGATGGAACAGATAAAAGCAAGAACAGAAGCTTAGTCGAAATGGCCAGGTGCATGTTAATCGATGCTGTTCTGCATAGCTGTTTTTGGGGAGAAGCTGTGGTTACGACAAACTATCTGCAGAACCGTCTGCCGTCCATATCAATCGAAGGAACTCCATACGAACGCTGGTTTGGTAGGAAGCCAAATCTAAAGCACGAGGTTTTCATAAGGTGACCTCCAGGATTTGCTATAAAATGTTCGGAAAGCATGGTTTGCCGCATAAAGAAAAGCTTAGCGTATCAAACGCCCGTTCCTTGAACCAACAACTTCACGAGGTGCTGGTGTGCATGGGTTATCAACAAGGTGAGGCTGATTCTTGCTTATACCAAATGCACGTCAATGACAATGTGGATGATTTTATAGCAGCTAGTCAAGACCAGTTGATCTTGGATACCCTAGAACGGACATTATGAAGAGAGTGCACCATAACCATGGGAATCGACGTAGATCGTAATGAAAGCGGCGACTACTTTATCAGTCAGCGCAAATTGATAGCAGAAGTGATTCATTCTGCAGGCCTTTACGATGCGGAACCATCAAAGATTCCTCTAGGCGATGATGTTCCAGACAACGAACTATACCAAAAGGTAATAGGAAAACTTTTGTACGTACCAGTCAATTCTAGACCAGACATTTTGGCTTCCGATAGACAAGGCTCTTGTGGAGGCTGTTGGCCTCCTCAACGAGATTGACCCCTCTGCTAGAAATAGTTGTCATCTCAAGAAAACCTGTAGTGCGTCTGCACAACGAAGATGCTCCTGTGGATGGATGGTGAATGTGGAGTGGATGGCAGGAGTTCAGAGGTAACTCTAATGACGGTGTGGTAGACCGGAGCTAGTTTGTCCACTAGCAACTGTCTGGCGAAGCTCGTAATTTCAATTCCGTATGAGATGCAGGTGTTGATGATGGCAGAGGCAACTCGCGACGCAGCAATAAGTTGGGAATGGTACAATCTACGTAAACTAGTGTTTTAAATCGGCACAACGAACGTTTGACAATCGATCAAACAAACCAATCCCACCAAGGGGTAAATCGATAAACAAATCCGATAAGACTAGGAGTTTTTAACTAATTCGACAACACAACAGTAGACCGTCATCTTGTTTCGTGTGCGCTTCCCGTGAATAACAATCAGTTTTTAATTTGTTCAATATATGTAGTTTATTTTTATGTTTGATTACGTTCGCGTGTGTTTTATTTGTACATGATGTACACGACCACCCCGTTTGCGCGATCGTAACAGTGGCGACGAGGATGGGATGTAAAAAAAGTTGAGAACATTCCGCGCGAGTGAGTGAAAAGTGTTTCGTTCACGGAAAAGGAGAAGAGTTGCGAACGACAGCATGTTTTCACCGGAGAGTGACCCGCAGCCACAATCAGTGCCGGGAAATGGACTGCAGCAGAATCCAGCAGTGCCAAACATTCAGCCGGGAGTGAATATGCAGCAGCAGCCGCAACTAAATTCAATTCTCCGCCCGCCGATGTTCCAGCAACCACAACCTCACCACCCCACAGCAGCAGCAGCAGCAATCACAACAAAACATTCCGTCGATCGACCCTGCGACGTTGCAGTTTCTGCAACAAATACAACAGCAGATGCAGCAACAAATGCAACAGCAGATGCAGCAACAAATGCAAATGCAGATGCAGCAGCAGCAGGCGTTTTTAAAGCAGCAGGAGCAAATGTTCATGACGGCGATGTCGGCGATCAATGTTCATGTGCCGACAAACCCGGAGCAAATTCTCGATTCGTTGGCGAGTAATATTCATGAATTTCGGTACGAGCCGGATCAAAACGTCACGTTTGCAGGTTGGTACGTGCGCTATCAAGATTTATTCGCCAAAGACGCCGTTCGACTCGACGATGAAGCAAAAGTGAGATTGTTGCTACGGAAATTGGGTCCGTCAGAGCACGAGAGGTACACCAGCTACATCCTACCGAAAAGCCCCAACGAGGTGAAGTTCGACGACACGGTAAGTAAACTGAAAAGTTTATTTGGCATGCCAGAGTCGGTGATCAGTAAACGGTACCGGTGCTTGCAAGTCACAAAGCAAGTTACCGAAGACTATAAAACGTTCGCCTGCCGGGTGAACAAGCTGTGTGTCGAATTCGAACTAGGGAGGCTTTCGGAGGACCAGTTCAAATGCCTCGTGTTCGTCTGCGGGCTGAAAGCGGAAAGCGATGCGGAAGTACGGACACGGTTGCTGAGTAGAATCGAGGAGCGGAATGACATAACTCTGGAGCAGATTTCGGATGAATGTCAACGGCTTCTGAACCTCAGGCACGACACAGCGATGATAGAGGCAGCGTCTTCGTCAACAGCAGTACAAGCAGTGAAGCGGAAACAGTTCGGTGGGAAACATTCCCGCTCGGGACGAGGATCACCAGAGTCAAGGTTCTCGAATCAGCGAAGTGTCGGTCCAGCAACGCCTTGCTGGAACTGCGGTGCCATGCACTATTCCAAGGACTGTCCCTTCCTCAAAAATCGCTGCAAGGACTGTGGTCAGGTAGGTCACAAAGACGGATATTGCTCCAGCGCCAAAAAAGTGAAATCCCCAGGAAAGCGGAACTCGTCGAAGTCATTGGTGACCAGAAGCGTACAGGTGAAGAACGTCCGGAAGCGAAGGAGATTTGTGAAAGCGGAAGTGAACGGCAGGCAAATCAGTCTTCAACTCGACACTGCGTCGGATATCAGCGTCATCTCCGAGCAGACGTGGAGGCAGATCGGACAACCAGCAGCCAGTCCAGCCGTTGTTCAAGCCGCTACAGCATCTGGTAAACCCTTGAACCTGGAGTTCCAGTGTTCATGCGAAGTTGCGATCAAGGGAGAGAAAAGAGAAGGTCGATTCTTTGTGGTCAAGCAGCAGCTCAATCTGCTTGGACTGGACCTAATCGACACGTTCAACCTCAGGATCGGTGCCTATGGATCAGTTTTGCAATCAGCTCAGCAGCTATCCAACATCGATCACCTCTCTCCAGGCAGCTTTTCCTAAGGTTTTCAGCGATGAACCAGGGTTGTGTTCGAAGGCGAAGGTAAAATTTACGTTGAAGGATGGTAAATCCCCAGTCTTCAGACCAAAGAGGCCGGTAGCTTACGCTATGTGCAGCACCGTCGACACGGAGTTAGACCGGCTGGAACGTGCCAATATCATCACTCCAGTCGATTTCTCAGAGTGGGCAGCTCCAATCGTCGTTGTTCGCAAGGCAAGTGGTGCAATCCGCATCTGTGGAGACTATTCCACTGGTCTCAACGACGCTCTGCAGCCTCATCAGTACCCACTTCCTCTGCCGCAGGATATCTTCGCCAAGCTGGCGAACTGTAAGGTCTTCAGTCAAATCGATCTATCAGATGCATTCTTGCAGGTGGAGGTGGACGAAAGCTGTAGGGAGTTACTCACCATCAATACGCATCGAGGTCTATATCGCTACAATCGGCTTCCACCAGGAGTGAAGGCGGCACCCGGAACGTTTCAGCAGCTCGTGGACACGATGCTCGCTGGACTCAGCTGTACTTCGGGATATCTCGACGATGTTCTTGTAGGCGGAGTCGACGAAGCGGGCCATTGGCGCAACCTTCAAGCAGTCCTTCGTCGAATTAGTGAGTTCGGATTCACCATCAAAGCGGAAAAGTGTTCGTTCGGCCAGCGTCAGATCAAATACCTGGGACATCTCATCGACGAGCAAGGTCTGCGTCCGGATCCAGCGAAAGTCGAAGCCATCTGCAACATGCCGGCACCGACAGACGTCTCCGGAGTTCGATCGTTTCTGGGAGCGATCAATTACTACGGAAAGTTCGTTCCAAGTATGCGTACGCTGCGGTATCCGCTGGATGAGCTTCTCAAAGCCGACAAGAAGTTCGTCTGGTCAGCGGAATGCGACAAAGCCTTCTCCACATTCAAGAAAATCCTCACCTCCGATTTACTTTTGACGCACTACAACCCACAACGCGAGATCGTGGTAGCAGCGGATGCGTCATCGATTGGAGTTGGCGCAACTATCAGCCACAAGTTCCCAGACGGATCAATCAAGGTCGTGCAGCACGCATCCAGAGCTCTAACGTCCGCTGAACAAGCCTACAGTCAGCCAGATCGTGAGGGACTTGCGATCATCTTCGCTGTGACCAAGTTCCACAAGATGCTGTTTGGTCGGAGCTTCACCCTACAAACGGATCATGCTCCACTTCTACGGATCTTCGGATCGAAAAACGGCATCCCAGTTTACACGGCAAACCGGCTTCAACGTTGGGCTTTACAGTTACTGCTCTACGACTTCAACATCGTCTACGTGAACACGATGAAATTCGGGAACGCCGATATCCTGTCTCGGCTGATTAATCAGTACGTCAAACCAGAGGAAGACTTCGTCGTAGCCAGCATCATCACGGAGAACGATGTAAGATCTATTGCATTAGATGCAGTTAACGCACTTCCTCTCACTTTCAGGGCAATACAGCACGCAACCCGTTCCGACTGTGTACTCAACAAGGTCTTTCGCTACATTCAACACGGGTGGCCTCAGTCAAAAACGGCCATTCCGGACCGTGAGATTCAGCAATTCTTCGACCGGAGTGATTCGCTCTCTACGGTTCAAGGGTGCGTGATGTTTGCCGAACGTCTTGTAATTCCGACCGATTTCCGGATGCGTTGCCTACACCATCTCCATCGTGGCCATCCGGGAATCCAGCGTATGAAGGCGATTGCGCGTAGCTTCGTCTACTGGCCGTCGATCGACTCGGACATCGCTGCGCATGTCAAAGCATGCCGTCATTGTGCAGCTGTAGCCAAGAGTCCACCCAAAGCACCGCCGCTGTCGTGGCCCAAGTCAAAGCATCCATGGCAGCGCGTTCACATCGACTACGCTGGACCAATCGAAGGAGAGTACTTCCTTCTCAGCGTCGATTCGTACTCGAAGTGGGTGGAAATCGTCAGGACCAAGTCGATCACAGCTACTGCAACCATCGGAATCCTACGGAGTCTCTTCGCTCGCCTCGGTATGCCAGAAACGCTAGTCAGCGACAACGGTACGCAGTTCACCAGTGCCTTGTTCGCACAGTTTTGCCTCGAGAACGGTATCGACCACGTGACAACCGCACCGTTCCATCCGCAGTCCAACGGGCAAGCCGAGCGTTTCGTGGACACCTTCAAGCGAGCGGTGAAGAAGATTCGAGAGGGAAAAGGCGCAATTCAGGAAGCACTGGACATCTTTCTGTTGAGCTACCGAACAACACCGAATGCGTCGGCACCAGAAGGCAAATCTCCGTCCGATATTATGTTTGGGCGCACAATCCGAACCAGTCTGGACTTGCTACGTCCACCAGCCGTTCGGGAACCAACCAATCCAGAAGGTTCGAGATCCTTCGAAAAAAGTGACGCAGTGTTTGCCAAGGTGCACTCCAACAATTCATGGAGATGGGTATCTGGAGTAGTTCTGGAGAGGATTGGACGCGTGATGTTCAACGTGTGGGTTGAAGACAATCGCATGATTCGTTCGCACATCAACCAACTACGAAGCCGAACGAACTGCGATACCAGGCCAAAGTCTAGCTCGGTTTCAACCAAGGCGAAACCACAACAGTTGCCTCTAGACATTCTGCTTCAAGCCTGGGACCTGCACAAGCTAAGTCAACAACAAGAAACAGTTCCATCACCACCAGCCGCGCCAGCCGCACAAACACCAGTAACTCCGACTGAGCACTCGACACCAGCAGGAGCCATGTCATCAACGCCGGATTCTCCGAATCTAGTGTGGGTTACTCCCGAATCGACAACAGATGTTCGCGAGTCATCATCGAGTTCGTCCGTTGTCCCATTGTCTTCTGCAACACATGTACCAGCTAGAACTGAAGAAACAAAAACAGCTGTCCAGGTACCTCGCCGCTCTTCACGTCTCCGAAGACCGCCGATTAGGTTCGACCCGTACCAGCTGTATTAAAAGGGGAGATGTTGGGAACATGAACAACCCTAGCGATCAACCGATCGCTGCAAACGGCAACACAGCTGTGCTCACTGGTAGCAGTCAGCTGTTACCATGTCGATGCGCGAAACAGCATAACAACAACAAACGACAACACAACAGTAGACCGTCATCTTGTTTCGTGTGCGCTTCCCGTGAATAACAATCAGTTTTTAATTTGTTCAATATATGTAGTTTATTTTTATGTTTGATTACGTTCGCGTGTGTTTTATTTGTACATGATGTACACGACCACCCCGTTTGCGCGATCGTAACAATTATTTTATATGCAAAACCAAAGATGAAAAGACAAAACTGTATCACTTAAACTAAGAATATGCCATCAACAAACAAAAGAGATAAAGATCATTTTAAGTAAGTTTGACCATCCATCGAAAGAAAAGGCGTGGCCAAAATAGATCTCCGCTCAGTGTAAAGGATCCCAAGCGGGTAGTGTATGCTTTCAAGAGGAATCAATTATTTAATCATAATTCTACCATAATCATATGGTAAGGTTAGGTTGGAACTATAAATCAAAGCAATAATCACTAATATCACGCCGAACTGTCGAAATGTCCACGCACGAACAGCTGATATCCAAAAATATCTCACAGCGCGTAGAGCAAAACAAGGCAAATGAGCCAATGTTGATGACTTTTCACTACCCAACTACAAATTATGGTTTTTTTTTCGAATATTCAAGTTATTTCAACCTATGATCACAATTTGAATCAATTGAAAATGAACTGTCAAGCAATTTCATGTATGCTCAAAATAATCCTTTTTAAGGTTGAATGGACGAGTTCCAATCAACGAATATTAAATTTAAAACAATGCGTAGAAATTACTTGGAAAAGACGTTTGCTTTAATAAAAGCCGCGAGTTTAAAGCAAACAAATATAAATTTTAACTCAAGCAGAACCAGACTTTGTATTTGAATCACATTTTTTTGTTTTTTTTTTCAAACTACTCATTTCTTTACACTGAGGCAAAAGAACTTAAGAATTTCATAAGACATGACTTATGAAACAGGATGATATTTATTTTATAAGCCACTTATGAATTTCCTAATCATCAATTATGCATTTCATAAACGCGACTTATGATTTCCAAAGCGTCGTTGCAGTCATCATTTTCAAGTCAGAAATCAGTTTGGCAAAATGGCGGACCTTGTAAGCTTCGTATTAGACGAACAGCAGCTATCTGCAGATTTGAAATCGGAGCTACCGGATGTGTGAATCGCATTGTTTCAGCAGGCAAACTTACGTTTAGTTGACTTGCTAACGTTGAATAAAAGGTCTTTCTGTGCAGTTTTTTCTAAGTATTCGCTTCCGTTTGACATAAACCAAATTTGGGATTGTGTGGTGGATTGGCGGCAGAGAAATGTAAGTATTTTCATCTTGTTTTTTATTGCGTCATGCTTCTTTATGCAATTTTAATTAATTTCCTTTAAAGCGCCTTCAAAATTGCTTGCTGTTGAGGGTTATTCCAGATTCCACTAGCCGTGACCAGGCCCAGGAAGAAACAGCACTCGATCCAGTCAATGTAAGTTTTTTTTTCTTGTTTAATTTTTCCATGTATAACCTAAAAATTTCTATATTTTATTTTAACAGAATATACATCCGTATAAGGGAATGTCCATTAATTACGTCACGCAGTAGGGGGGAGGGGGGTTTGAGAAAACGTGACGATCCATACAAAAAACTTTGAAGGTCCACACAAAAAACGTGACAAGGGGGGGGGGGGGGTTATAAAAAGTCAATTTTGGCGTGACGTAATTAATGGACGTTCCCTAAGCATGAAATTCATGCAGGTCATTCTTCCACCGTAGATGCCGGCTACAGCCAAGTAAACCCAGTGAACGAAATCGATGGTTCGATCGTACAAGCTGTTTCGAAACAAGAAGTGGCAAAGAATTAATACTGATTTTAATTAGATGATAGAGAAAATTATGAAATACTAGTGAATATTTTTAAGTTTAATGTTTAAAAAAAACTATGTTTTATATCAATTTTAATTCAATAAAAAGAATAACAATTCAAGAGTAAAAATGATTTAATATTTTAACAGTGAAGACATCTTAATTAATCAAAATTTGTCCATTCTTCAAACGGCGGATAAATCTTGATAAATTAATGATTTTTGTGATAGTTACATTTATATTTAAACAGCGAAATCCGTATATCATGCTTATGAATTTCATAACAAGCTTGTTATGAAATTCATTTTAAGTTTGCAATGAAATTTATAAATAAGCACTACGATTTTCATTAGTAAATGTTTATGTTATTTATACCACCTGAATATGATTTTCATTCGACAAATAATAAAAATCTTAAGTGAAAAAATTAACAATTTCCCCTTCCCAGTCATAAGTTAAACTTATGATTTTCATAACAGATCCTTTTGTCGCAAAGTCATAAGCGTTTCTTATAGAATTCTTAAGTTCTTTTGCCTCAGTGTACAAGGTTTGAAGGTTTGTTTTTGCAGTGTGATAAATTTTGCATGGGACCGAGCCATATTCTATTCTTGGCCATCTAGCCCCCTGTAAATATTGCGTTTGGCTCTTCAGGGTAACACACTTTCATTTATACGGGCGAGTTTGGCTCGGAACTGACATTATAAGTTCACAAAAGTGTCTAAGACTAGCTTTTTTCGCACTATCTCAAGACATTTTCGGAAAACTCACACTGCATAGACAAAACAAAATTCGATTATTTTTCTTATCTCCTTGCCAATGAAAAGGAAAACCTATAATCAAAACACCACCCACATTACTGGCAGCACTGGTGCGACTGAAAAGCGAAAGACCAAAAAATCAATCGCCAATCTCCGACGGTCTGCAAAACAGACGAAGGAAATGAATGAAGGTGGGAAAATTGAGCAACACTCTGACGCAAGCCAATGAGTCCCATTTACTGACCTCAACGCGTTCCTCCGGATCGGGCGGCTCGCTTGGTTCGCTCGTCGATTCCCGTTCGCTTTGAGCCTGTGCCAGTGCCTGCGCCTGCATTTGGCTTTTCCGCTCCATTAGCTCCTGCTCCTTGGTTTCGAGGTCGTGCAGCTTCGAGGTCAGCTCCTGGTACTCCTCCAGATAGAGCGCCGGCGGTTGCTGGAAGTCAGCGAACTTGGCATTGAGCGCATCGATGTTTTCCCGGGTAACGTGAATCACGGACTTGATATTCCGCAAGTCCTCCTCGAGTTGCGAGTATGGATCGAGGACCAGCTGCTGCTCGTCATCTGTATCGTCCGTGTCGGCCGACATTTGTGTCGGTAGATTGGCGGCCCCGTCGTACAGAGACAGGCTGGGAATTTTCGCCTTTTTGGCTGTAGCTCCTGTGTTAATTGTAGTGGTGCTGTTACTGCTGGTGCTGCCGACAACGCTGTTACCATTGCTGCTTTTCACCTTGTTAATAATATTGTTGCTGCTGCTGGTGCTTGTGCTACTGCTATCATCGAACACGGCCATTAAATCACCACCATAAAACGAATTATTTTTTTCAATCTAACACAATTACAACTCCACCCGCGAAACAGCACGCACGGTACACTTTACAACGGAGCAGACAGTCAGGCAAGACATTCTGCCGTCGTAATCACTTCCAGTTTCCTGTAAATCCCGAAAAACTACTACTTTTCTTCACTTTGCGGACACTACTTTACTTCTTCAGGTTACTTTTTCACCTTTTGAAGGATCCGTCGCGTTTCTTCCTCCTCCAGTGGTTGTGCACTCTTCTCCAACACCTTTCTGCAGCGAACAGCGAACAGCGGTGGGCCGAGAGAATGATGACAGTTAGCCCAAGTGGTGAAATTAGTACCGAAGTACTAGACATAGAGACCGATATGCACCTCAGCTCGAATTTCATTTGTAATGCCTTGTTCAGACTACGGCGTTGTAACATAATACAAGCAACAAACAATATGCAATTAGTGATTTGAAGTTGGATCACTGTTTTAGAACCCCTTGGTCCGAATTACACCTTGAAGCCAGCACCTTGCTGTACATATTTGCGCCTCTGTTTTGATTTGCTGTGTTATTTTGACAGAATATTGGAGAGTGTGTTCGAGTGAGTTCATTATGACTGGCGCATTATTTAGCATGGACACGGACTAATGGACCCTTTTGGGTCCATGGTAGAACCCCTAGGTCCAAAGTACACCTTGCAGTCTGCACCTTGCACCATAATTCTTGCGCTTTTTGGTACCTCCCGGTACTAGCAACAATCAATATGTAACTAGCGATTTGAAATTGGTTCACTGTTGTAGAACCCCTTGGTCCGAATTACACCTTGAAGCCAGCACCTTGTTATACATATTTGCGCCTTTGTTTTGATTTGCTGTGTTATTTTGACAGAGTATTTGAGAGTGTGTTCATGTGAGTTCATTATAAGGGGTGCATTATTGAGCTTGGGACCGAGCTTGGGACGATGTTCTAGTACTGACTGAGCCAAGAAAAAAATCGTTTTTGTGTGGGACCTACTGGTCTTAGAGTTAGTCTATGGTACTAGCAACAATCAATATGCAACTAGCGATTTGAAATTGGTTCACTGTTGTAGAACCCCTTGGTCCGAATTACACCTTGAAGCCAGCACCTTGTTATACATATTTGCGCCTTTGTTTTGATTTGCTGTGTTATTTTGACAGAGTATTTGAGAGTGTGTTCATGTGAGTTCATTATAAGGGGTGCATTATTGAGCTTGGGACCGAGCTTGGGACCGATGTGCTAGTACTGACTGAGCCAAGAAAAAAATCGTATTTGTTCGGGACCTACTGGTCTTAGAGTTAGTCTATGGAGTTAGTCTATGGTACTAGTATCTTTGTTGTTGTTTTGATTTGCTATGTTATTTTGACACAATATTTGAGAGTGTGTTGGTGTGAAGTATTTTATTAGGGGCGAATCATTAAGCTTGGGACCGAGCTTGGGACCGAGCTTGGGACCGAGCTTGGGACCGAGCTCGGGACCGATATGCTAATACTTCCTGAGCCAAGAAATATATTCATTTTCTTCATGACTATCCACCCGCTGTAACAACTATATAACTGGGATTTGGGGTAGCCTAAAGCAGTCGAAGGATTTGTTGACTGGACAAGGGTTCGTGGAGTCGCCTGTCTCTTGTCATGTGAAACCACGCTGCCTTCTGGTCGTAGTCTTTTGAAGGTCCTCATTGAAATCGACTGGTCCTGCTACAACAAGCCTGCAGACATAGGTAATCCTTGCACTGATGGTGGGTTCTCATCACATTACATTACATTACATTACATTACATTACATTACATTACATTACATCATTGTTTGCCAGTTGAACATAATTGACTAGCGGTGATTGAGTACATTCTGCTGGGGCATGCTGAGCGAACGTTGGTGTTCGAGCAAGTTGTTTGTTGTCAACACAAATTTGCAACGACGTTGTCTTCTCGGTCACGATTAGAGCGCTTCGGACGAGTTTGCAGATAAATAACAGAACTGGGATTAGTTTCGATCTGAAATCAATTCGAAAACATCGAAATCAGTTTGCCACTGACATACAAACTGACAGTTTAGAAGCGGAATAATCACATCGATAATTTTTCCGAGCTAAAAGTGACGTTTCCTAGCCTTCACAGTTCATTTTGTTTTCTGTTGCCGATTTCTGTTTAGGTGATTACCACTCAAAAAAATTATTTTATTTTCCGAATCCGTAAAAGGAATTTTAAATGGGTTTGGGATAGAAAAATAAATTTCTTTCGAACACGATACCCACCTAAAGGCACTGGTGACCTTGTGATAAAATTCCGCATTCCATATTTCACACTGGTCGTGCTGCCGATGAATGGCTGCATAAAGAGCATGTAAAAGTAGAAAATCAAATAATGCAAAACTTGGTTTCATTATAACTGGCGTCCATAACCATCCGAGAAAAGGTCTTGTATATACGAATTGATTTCAATATAAAAATAAACATTTCATTGGTGGACTCGGGCTTGTGTTATATTCTTATCACCACAAAATTGAACATATCGAATTCTATAGCCAAGCATATGAATTTTAATAAATTTGAAGTTGTATCTTCCATAGTTCCAAAACACCCAATTTCATAAAGTTGCCGTATGAAATACTATGTTCACTAGTTTGGCTGAAAATGGCTCGTTTCATGAAGCTACCCAATGTAAATCATCTTGATTTTTTATGGCTAAACTGTTTTAATTAATTTCACCAGTCCAATTGCCTCAGTGGATTATTTGATCCATCAAGTTTTATTCACACCGACAGATTTAAGAAATTTAAGTATCATTAGTTTGTAGGTTAGTTAAGACAAGACAAAACAAATCCTTGGCGGCAAAACATATAATTCTAAACAAGAAATGAGAAGAAAAATTAGAATTTCCCATTTAATTTCAACTACCGTTATTGCTTATCTTGACAGATATGTGTATTTCGTCTAAAATGTGCAGACTTCTTCAGCGTCGTGTACTAATAACTCGACTGGGTGTCAAGTCGAGTCATTCACAGTTTGCACGATAGACGAGAGATCCGTCTTAGGTTTACCTTGTCTGGTAATTCTCTTTTCAGATTTACTTCTGGCATAGGTTTCAATATTTGCGATAGTGGAACTTCTATTTATCACGTGCTGCTTTTGATCGTTCCTCGGACTAACAAAAGTTTTTGGACCGTTGATGGGACGTAATAGTTGTGTTTAACAAAAAGCATCTTGGTGGTGTTTATTATGTAGTGATGAGGAAAGATAAAGAATCAGGGAACAAATAAATTACTTTATATGTATTATGTTTCATCGATATGACTTCATGACACAACAAAATTCAGCTTCTTTTAGTAAGCTTGATAGTAATTTATTCAATTCTAGTTATATTTGTACATTTTATAATGAATAAATCAATGAATTACTGAAAACAAGTTTATAATTTTGTTAGTATCATGATCATCCTCACTATCCGCTCGCTATGGTCTTATTATGACAAAATACTACGCTGTAGATATACGCATAGACTAATTCTAAGACCAATAGGACCCGAACAAATACGATTTTTTTCTTGGCTCAGCCAGTACTAGCACATCGGCCCCAATCTCGGTCCCAAGCTTAATAATGCGCCCCTTATAATGAACTCACACGAACACACTCTCAAATATTCTGTCAAAATAACACAGCAAATCAAAACACAGGTGCAAATATGTACAGCAAGGTGCTGGCTTCAAAGTGTACTTTGGACCAAGGGGTTCTACAAGAGTGAACCAATTTCAAATCGCTACTTGCATATTGATTGTTGCTAGAGCGGTCGAGTGTGGTGTGAATAAACACCATTTTTTTTCACTCACATGCGCTACCCGTATGCAAACACGGGGGTGAATATGAACAAAAGAGAAGAGCTCTCGTTGTGGTAGGAAGAGTGTGTAGAAAATATAAAATCTCTCTCTACCACACTGAGGATATGAACATCACTGACCACAGCACGAAACTCCTTTATCGCTGATAAAAGATAAACACCGAATAAAACAATCGGACATAACCTAAAAGCGTTTGTATAAACATAGTGCAAAACTACACCAACACATACCTGAAGCATGTTGAGTAGTTGCACGAGACCAATGCAAGGAAAAAGTGTATGAGAATGTTTTGAACACGGTGTATATGGAACTTTATACACTGAAAATGTTGACCACATGCCCCAAAAATATCGTCCGATGTCCGATGTCTGTAATTAGCCCGGGGTGTTAATACTTTCTGGGCAAAGAAATATATCCATTTTCTTCCTGACTATTCGCCCGCTGGTAGAAAGACTCTCATTAACATTTGTAAATTTCTCTTATACTGATAGAAGTCTATAAATGTAATTGTGCACTTTTAAGCATTTAATTCAAACAGTATTTAATTCAAAACAAATAAAATATTTAAACGTAGGAGATTTTAAACGGAAATGCTTGTTGTTTCAACTGTTTTTGTTGGTTTGTTTCAAACAGCAATTCAGTTTTAATCATACTAAATTTAGTTTAAAAAAAACTATAAGCGTTGGTAGAATCAACCAACAAATCCTTTCGTTTTCGTAGCTGTCATAATAAAACTACCAACATAATGGTAAATTCAAACGGTTGGCCTGTTCAACTGCTTAATCCCGAAAAAACACTCAAAATTTTATTTTAAAACAAGAATATGTTTGCGTTCCTGGATAAAAATAACCATACAATTACAATACAATAATATAAAATAACATTAAAATCTATTACCGACCATGAATCTTATTGTTCATGAGTCAGATACTGGAAAAATACATATTGTCATAACAATAGATCTACAATTCACTCCATATGTTTGGATTTTCAACAATAGTGAAACAATACTATTAATAGTAATTGGTTCAAAATTGTTCGGAAAATAATGAGTTTTGCTATAGCTAAGATACATAACAACCCCCTTTTCTATTTTCGATGTCTCAGTTTACATTAGATTCTGTTGTGGTAACAATAAGTCCTAATGTCATACTACAGTTGTGAACAATAATATTGATTGTACATACTATAGATTCTACACTACAAAAAATCAATATTTTTTTATATGAGTAGCAATACATAAAAATGACAAAAATAACGTAAAATACATTTTATGAGCGTTTTATAAACACTAACAGCGTTCACATACGGCTAATAACCAAACAATATTGCATATATGAGTATTCCATTTAGAAAATATGTGTCAGTACTAATAGTTGAAAACCATAACATCTCACACATAAATTTGATTACGATTGAAAATATCACAAATGTGTTTTCGAATCAAGAGAAGAAGCGTTAAGGAGTAAAATAACAATAATAAAAATATTGAAAATGGCGGTAGAAAACGAGATAGAGCTTTGAAATTTTCCAAGGTAATATTCCCTATTTACACACTTAGAAAATTTTACAGTATTCGGTAATTTTTTACCGAACTTTCAACAGCTGAACAGTTCGGTAATCCAATTTAACGGATTTCGGTAAAATTTGACAAGTTCCGGTAATTTTTTTACCGGAATACTGTAAAATTTCACCGAAACCCGGTAAATTCGATTACCGAACGTTCAGCTGTTGAAAGTTCGGTAAAAAATTACCGAATACTGTAAAATTTTCTAAGTGTGTAGCTTGAGTTTGCATGTTATATTTATTGTCAAGCCTTTTTTTCTGTAGATTGAGATCCTAATAACGAATTGGGCGATAAAAACAAAGGAATAATAATTGAACGCGATTTTGGAGCCATGTTCATCTGGCCAAAGTTAGAATATCTACGGAATGTTCCGACAAAAAGTTTATTGGTGACAGGGCACAAGTATGTAATCCAATTTATGCATTAATCTTTATTCTGCTAATGCAAATCTTGCATTTCATAGAGACACGGTATCGTCAAGTTTACACTGGTGCACCATGGTGAAACTGGAAGTTTTGCCTCATACTACTTTCATCTGAAGAGGAGAACCAATCGAATACATCAGATCAACAGGTGGAAAAACTGCTAGAATATATTTTCCCTGAAGAGGCACGGCAATAACATTAGTGAAATTTTTTCCTTTATTATTTTTTTTCTTGATGAAGGTAATGTGTACAACATAAAATATATGTTTTGTCTTTTCATAGAAAATGTGTTACTGCTTATCATTTGTATAATTGTTGTTTATTTATTTCACCAACCAACCTTTTGATATGTATGAATAACAAATCATAAACTATATGTGTGCCAATTATACATTTTTATGCAGCCTACACATAAAAAGTATTAGTTTGGGGTAATTGCAAATATCTATATCGATCACACATAAACTTGATATGGATTTTTTCCTCAGTGTAACAACTTCATAGTTTTTATGGACAGCTAGCGCCCCGTTACCGACTGAAAATCTCAAATTTTTCTGAATTTAATTCAAACGCAATTCGGTTGACTTTGTTTTGACAAAAAACAGTGTTGCCGAAGCTGAAAAAAAAACTTGAAAGAAGGGTTGCTGTTTTTTTATAGTACTGCTCTGTTCATGTTATTCTGGTAAATATGGAACTTGATACACTGGAAATGTTGACCAGATGCGTCAAGAATAAATCGCCTGTCCGATGTCCGTAATTAGTCCGTGGTTCTACAACAGTGAACCAATTTCAAATCGCTAGTCGCATATTGATTGTTGATTTTACCATGCCTGCGATTGGATTAGCCATGGTGCGGTTAATATCAATATGAGGTCTGTCAAATATACTACAAATCTCGAGTACTTTTTCAAACAGACGTATCTGATTTTGTAAACAAAGAGGGGAAGTTAAATTCAAACGTAAATTTAGCAAATCTCTCAGCACCCTCACAAAAAGTAGCATCACCATCATGTTGGGGACATGTTATTCCTTGTGTTGGTGGCCCTAGTTTGCATGAAAGGGCTAAGGGTTTCGAAAATTTAACGTTTGCATTTTACTTCCCCTCTTTGTTTACAAAATCAGATAGGTCTGTTTGAAAAAGTACTCGAGAAATGTTGAAGGTTGTACCATAATACCTGGAGCAGACATACAACGTACAGCGTTGTACCAACAATCAATATGCAACAAGCGATTTGAAATTGGTTCACTGTTGTAGAACCCCTTGGTCCGAAATACACCTTGAAGTCAGCACCTTGCTGTACATATTTGCGCCTTTGTTTTGATTTGCTGTGCTATTTTGACAGCATATTTGAGAATGTGTTCGTGTGAGTTCATTATTAGCGGCGCATTATTAAGCTTGGGACCGATGTGCTAGTACTGACTGAGCCAAGAAAAAACCCGTTTTTGTATGGGACCTACTGGTCTTAGAGTTAGTCTATGGTTGTACCAACAATCAATATGCAACTAGCGATTTGAAATTGGTTCACTGTTGTAGAACCCCTTGATCCGAATTGCACCTTGAAGCCAGCACCTTGTTATACATATTTGCGCCTTTGTTTTGATTTGCTGTGTTATTTTGACAGAACATTTGAGAGTGTGTTCATGTGAGTTCATTATTAGGGGCGCATTATTAAGCTTGGGACCGAGCTTGGGACTGATGTTCTAGTACTGACTGAGCCAAGAAAAAAATCGTTTTTGTATGGGACCTACTGGTCTTAGAGTTAGTCTATGGTTGTACTCCTTTAGTCTAGTACGTGTTTTTCGGTACTGGATTAAAGTATTTGACAGTTCGTACAACGCTGTACGTTGTATGTCTGTACCAGGTATAAACGTAGTAAATTTGACTGAAATTTCATGGTAGTTTGAAAATAAAGATAGTCGGGTAAATGGTAGTTTTTACGACAAGATTTTTTTCGGTGTATGCTCATATATTTCAAAACTATACTGCACCCCTTATGGTTCAAATTTATTTCAAGCAAGTTTAGTTGCCGCTCATACAAAGCTATGCGGCAACCAGGGCATGTCGATTTAAAATGATCTTTTTACTAGTTTATAGCGAAGATTTTTTTCTGAGTGCAATTCATTGTCTCGATTCGATTCTAGTACCACCATGTTTAAAATCTATCCCATGTGGTGCTTGTCACAGTTCCCAATGAAATGTCACGCCAAGCTCGGAAAACATGACAGCTCAGTTTGTTGACAGGTGCGGTGGTCGGTACGCGGAACGGGTGCATCATCAGCTAAAAGAGGAAAACTTGTCTGGTTGTTTGGCATCGCGGTAATTTTTTCCTGATTTTCCCTCAAAATTCAATCCAAATTTCGTTCGGTTTCGATTTCTTTCGTCGGTGTAAGCCCCGTGCGTGTTGGGCAAAGTGTTTTCCGGCCGCTTTGCTGATCGATCTTATGGGCAAACGGGTTTCCTTTTCCGTAGCGGCGGTGTGCGAATCGTTCCTTCAAGCTTCAGCTACTACATAGGTCAACCGAGGGGGGTGACCCCCCATCGCATACGGGAAGTCTGTGTCCTGCCCGCCGGAAAGCAACCATGGAGTCCGAGTACTATGACGGTGAGTAGTTGCCGGTTTGGTCAATAAGTGTAGAGCCTTGGTGAGGAAAGTGGAACGCGTGTATTTCGAACAGCCATTCGCGACTGTCTGCCTTGGCTAATTAGGTCATCCTTGAAACTGTTATGGCATAATTAAGTGGGCTTTTGGCGTAGATTGTTGAATCTTAGCATGGGCAATAATTGTTTGCTAAGAAAAGTTTCCCATTTTACAGCGCCACCAATAATCACATAACTAGATTGAACAAAGAGGTAACTGAATGTTAGAGTCAGAAAGCTAGCCTGAACTTTTGAATATGTTGGATTTATATCATAATACAGTTACACATTCCATTCGTCGACCATCATTGTTTTGTGTCCCTCATACTAGTAGAACCATTCCTGCTTACACATGGCAAAGTACAGTAATATTTATGAATACTTTGAACAAGTGTTTTGTACACTTAGAAGAATATCACAAATTTGAAACCAAAATTACACACCATATAGGTATGAATAGTTCATGGCTTGAAGTAAAAGAAGTTTGATCATTTAATGCTAATAATTTCATAATGTGTGCGACTAAATGTGAGATGTAGGTTTTCTAAAATTTTCCTTCCTTCTCATGCAGAGGACCAGCCCCAACAGCAGCAACAACAAACGCACCCACCGAAGAAGTCTGCAAAGCAGAACAACGCTTTGCCACTATGGGGAAACGAAAGTACAATGAACCTAAACCCACTCATTCTGGCCAATATTCAGGGGTCCAGTTACTTCAAAGGTAGGTTTGTACGTACGATTCAGTCGGAAATATTGCTGGAAATCATCCAATATGTGCATTCCGTTCTTATACATTCTCTCCGCAGTGTCCTTGTTCAAACTGAAGACTTACCATGAAGTGGTGGATGAGATATACTACCAGGTCAAACATCTGGAACCGTGGGAACGAGGATCCCGTAAGACGTCTGGTCAAACGGGCATGTGCGGCGGGGTATGTCAAGTTGCTCGACAATATCTTAGAGTCATTAATTCAATTGGTTGCTTTTTATCTCTGATAGGTGCGGGGAGTCGGCGCGGGTGGAATCGTTTCTACCGCATTCTGTCTACTCTACAAGTTGTACACTCTCCGTTTGACGAGGAAGCAAGTGAACGGGCTCCTCACCCATGGCGATTCGCCGTATATTAGAGCATTAGGTAAGTGGATTCCGGTGGTAGATTTTTTCAAGTTGACTGAAAATGGGTGTTTTTTTAGGATTTATGTATCTGAGATTTACTCAACCTCCAGGGGATTTGTATGACTGGTACGAGGCGTACCTGCTTGACGAGGAGGAGATTGACGTGAAAGCTGGAGGTGGACAGGTAGGTACTTAACACTGTTGTGAATTTGGCATTTGGCAAATCCTAATTCCACGCGTGCCAATTTCAGACTATGACAATTGGGCAGATGATCCGCCAGTGGCTTACCAAATTGGATTGGTTTTCCACCTTGTTTCCACGGATTCCCGTTCCAATCCAAAAGCAGAACGAATCTAAACTGGCAAAGTTTGCTAAGGACAACAATGTGACTTTCTCAGAACCGGCCACCGATCGCTACAGTAAAACTGGTGCTCAGCGTTACGAAAGGTCCGGTACGAGCACCAGAGACGATTACGGCGAGCCAAGCCGTGTTAAATATACTGGGCATTGTGATCGCGATAGAGAACCGGTTCGATCTGCTTCGAGATACGAACGGGATGAAGAGCTTCGACGCGGAAGAGGAGACAGAGAACCTGAGAGAGATCGAACGAGGGACAGGGATCGCGAAAGGGATAGAAGGGATCGGGATCGGGATGTCGAACGTGGCGGTCGGGAATTTCGACGCGAAAAACGATCTCGATCCAGGGATCGAGACCGTAATCGTGACCGAGACAGGGACTACGATCGACGGTATCGTTAGGTTGATTTTTGTTTTGCAAACGCTTTGGGCCACAGGAGGAGTATTTTAAACAGTCATTTATTTCTCCGACCGGACATTCGATGACGTTTTTAGAACAAGTTGAGTGTAACACTTAAGGCATGCTTGTCCTTTTAGATAAACACATTCTGTGCAAATTTTTCGAAATTCACAAGCAAACATTGTTTGGTACGGCTACCGATGGAACCGTTTGCTACATTTAATTTTTAACACGACGAATACCGACGGATTGGGTCCGCCTGGGAGCTTGTCGCCTTCAAGACAAACTAGAATACTGAGTACCTTTATACAGGCGAATAGCAGCAACTTCATTACGGGATACAGATGTTTACTTTCCTTTTTCTTTTACTTAATCTTAAACCTTCTTTTATACCTCATCAACATACAGTTACATATAGACGATACAAACAGTTAAACCGCAACGTCAATCTTCGTCGAAAGCGCTCTAGAAAGCCCGAGGTGGAATGGCAAAAAAGGAGAACAACAAGCTAAATATTTTGCACTGTTAGTAGGTTTTACGATGTTCTTTGCTGTGGCAACGATGACTACAACAATTTACAATAAAACGGGTAGAGACGGAATCAAAAGTTGTTCTCCTCAGGCCTCGGGTGCGACTTCGTGAAGATTTTCGGATGCGTTGTACCTCTCCGCTAAGAATCTTATCATTTTTAACCTACAACCCCTATTCTACACAAACGGCGAAAGTTACGACATTTCGATGGATGCGTCAATGTCGTCACCTTACAATAAACAGCAGAAGCGAACCACGAATTGTTTCTACCTCAAATACGATAGATAAGCATAGCTCGAACGTGTCCATTGTTCTGTTAGGACTTTCGTACCGAAACTTCCTCTACACTTACAATTTGCATTATTTCCAAAAGACATAGCCCGCAGACGTTTGAAGGCATTATTCGTTTTGTTTCGTTCGAATTCAAATCTAGTTTGTAAGGTATTGTAGTAGAAGACCATAAAGAAGTTCATTTCCATACCCACTTGCATAATCAATAGAACAGAACAACACGCAACGGCTCAGGTTTTACTCACAGAAACACAACCACACAACACATCAGCAGGCAATCGGAAAGACTAGCAACATGTTGTTTGTACTCAAGGCAGTTTTATTGCAGCGACTACGTGCGTAGAGAGTATTCATCTAGGTAAAATGTGCGATTGGTTTACGTTGACTAATGGTTAAGGTTTCTCGTTTGCCTGGTATCCTTCCGTATCGCATCTGCCTTCGTTGTCAAAACTAAACCTAAGGTAACGAACGAACGAGTCTGTACAATTATGCCTGTAGGTACTGAAAAGTAGTGAATTCTTAAGTAAGGACCACGAATGAGCGAATTATAGTAGTAGGAATAGCAAGATACCTACTGTATAAGGCGTGAGGCTGTAGCTAAAACCACTGAAACCATAAACACGTAAGAAGTAAATAAAAGAAAGCTGTACTGGCAATGTTTCAATATAATGAGTTCTTCAGAGGATTGTGATTCCGAAAGCGACCCTTCAAGACCCTTTCTTGTTCCATATCGTAGACAATTTTCAGATATTTCATGCAGATCTGATGTAATACCACCATTTATTGTAGCAAGGTAATTTTCCATAGCCGTGGAGTAATGTGAAGTTTGTTTGACGTAGGACTACGTCTTTGTTTTCAATACAAAATTTGGAGCGTGACGAAGTATGCTTAGGTTTTGAACGTTAATTACTAATTCATTTCACGACAGATATTTTAAATCTTTGTTCTAATCTATCTGGAATATTTTTATGCATCAGTTTTAATATTAGAAATGATTGATTTTTAACATTAAGGTATTGAAAATAACGTGATTCAAGGTGATGTCTTATAATGGCGATGTTTCAGATTAAACGTTTCAAATGCACAGTATATTCCTAACACAGACTTCATATTTAAATAAGGAACGTCTCCTAGGCAGCCATGGAAGTTATATAAGGGGTACACCTTCGCATTTTCATTTAGTAATCATCAAACAATAGTTCGACCAAGCGACACGTACGGACGTGTTTTCGCTCTCTCGCAGTAAAAGTTATTTTTCTCGTTTTTCTCCCCTCGCCCGCTTTCTCGCGATTGCGTGTTCGGTTCGTGATCTATCGCCGGGCTTACTCATCTTGTGGTGGTGGCAAAGCAGAAAAAAGTGCTGCAAAGTTCGGAAACATTTCCCGCTCGACCTATTGCCGTGGCAATGGGTCGTAAAAATCGACCAACGGCGACAATCGCTCCCGAAACATTAACGCAACCAGGCAGCTCCAAGCGGCTGCGCCACGATGACGCCGACCCAGTGGATCGTAACGCTCGTCTACTAGCAAACAATCAATTCGCCGTGCTTCCGGTACAGGAGGTGCCAACGAAGGTGAAGGTTCCCGCGCTCTTTACCACATCAAAGGACATTGCTGCACTCAGGACCGTGCTTGCAGCTATCCAAATTCATCCGATGTACAAGCTGTGCAGTAATGGCACAAAAGTGATGTGCTCGACGGAGGCTGACTACCGTGCTGTCGGCGCTCACCTAATCGCAAAGAAACACGAATTCTACACTCACGACGCGCCCGGAAGCAAGCCAATGAAGGTGATTTTGCGTGGCCTTCCAGAACTCACTCCGGAGTCAATCTTCGCAGAGCTGCAAGCGGCGGCAATAAAGCCTCAGAAGGTATTTTCCATCAGGCACCAGCAACACGGAAACTACCGGGACCAACTCTATCTCGTCCATCTCGAGAAAGGATCCGTCATGATGGCGGAACTGTTGAAAACACGGGCCCTTTTCAACATTATCGTCGAGTGGGACCGGTATCGTCCGAGACAACACGACGTGACGCAGTGTGGCAACTGCCTTGCGTTCGGCCACGGAACTCGGATATGCCACATGAAACCGAGATGTGGCAAGTGTGCCGGAGCCCACAGTACCAATGATTGTGCCCCGATGGAAGAAGGTGCGCTACTGAAGTGCGCAAATTGTGGCGCAAGCCATGAGAGCAGCAATCAAGCCTGCCCAAAATTTTTGGCAATCCGCAAGAAGTCTTCCACCAAATCCCGGCCTGGCCAACGCCGTCCGCCACCTCCGATGAACGAGGAGAATTTCCCATCGCTTCGGTATCAGATGCCAAACCTACCGCCGATCCCATTAAATCACCGCCAAGCAAACCGCCCGTCAACTTCCGTTCATCATCGTTTCGCGGCAGCCGCCGCCGCCCCCAACCCGACTCCTCCTCCAGGCTGGGGCAATCCGAGTCACAGTACCTTCATGCAACCACCCGTCGATGGACAGCTCTACAACTCGGAGCAAATGGTGGAGTTCGTACAAGAGCTCTATCGTCAACTACGTTCCGCTCCAAGGAGGAACAGCTCAAAGCCGCCACATCCGTGACGATGACGTTCATTTTTAAGTATGGACCGTAAACGCACCATCAACATTCTTAATTGGAATGCTGTTCCATCCGGAACAAAATTATTGAACTCGGTGACTTCCTTAACTAGAAAGACATCGACATCGCAATCGTCACGGAGACGCACCTCAACTTAGCGTCTCCATTCCTGGCTATCGGATTGTGCGACTTGATCGTAGCGGCTCTAGTGGAGGAGGAGTTACGATCGCCCTGCGCTACAACATCAACTGCCATCTGCTTCCGAGCTTTCAGCTGCAGTCTATCGAAGCCATCGGAATCGAGGTAGTAACTACTGTCGGCCCAATCACCATGATCGCGGCCTATTGTCCCAAGCAAGCCAGTACCAACAACGGAACAACAACGGCCCTACGAAACGACATCCGTAAACTCGGAAGCAGGGGCAGTTCATCATCGCCGGCGACCTAAATGCGAAACACGAAGCCTGGGGGAATACCCGGCGGAATCGGAACGGAATAATTCTGCAGCAAGACCTGGAAGAGGGACATTACACAGTCCTGGACCCGGATACTTCCACCCGGTTGAGCAGATCCGGGGTCTATTCGACAATCGACATCTTTCTCACCAACATGGGGAATAACATCGCCCAGCCGATCGTACACCAGGAGCTCAGCTCGGACCACTATCCGGTGGTGGTCGAAGTTGGCTCCTCGGTCAACCGGCATTGAATCACCAGACGGAACTACCATCGCGCCAGTTGGGAGAGGTTCCGACAACACGTTGACGACAACATCGATTTCGACATGCACCTTGATTCGGTTGATGACATCGAACGGCAGCTGCAGAGCATCGAGCAAGCGATCTCCCAGGCCCGGGAGCAAAATGTTCCGGTGATTGATCAGGTGAGTGACTCTGTACCCATTGATAAACCCACTAAAGATTTAATACAATTGCGAAACGCCATTCGTAGGCAGTACCAGCGAACTGGTTTGCCAACGCTAAAAAGTCACAGTAATCGAGTGACGAAAATCATCAAGGTCAGAATGGTGGACCTTAAGAATAACAATTTTTCCGACAAGATCCGCTCTCTCCTAGACTGTGCAAAGCCGTTCTGGAAGTTCACAAAAATCTTAAAAACTAAGCCAAGGCCCATTCCACCGTTGATCCCACTAGACAGCTCCCACAATCTCGGACAAAACATCGTCAGTCCACACGAAGCTGCCGTTAGCGCGCTTATTAGTAACATCCATGTAAGCCCCAACGACTTCACAAAGGAGTTGGAGATCTCAGCTGACGAATTGTTGATTTATATCAAATGCTCATAGAACATGAAGGCCCCAGGTTTCGATAACATCTTGAACTTGGAGCTCAAGCAACTGAGCCCCCAGTTCTATCATCTGGCGATGGTTTTCAATCATTGCCTCCGACTTGGCTACTTGCCCTGCAGGAGGGTACGCGGGCAATCAAACAAATAGAATGAAGGGTTTGCTACTGTCACCGGCGAGTGGCTGCTTGGACAGCCAATTTTAATGCAGTCGTATGCTATGCCAAGCGCGTGGCAAATTTGGAGGGAAACATGCATGAACCTAGCCATATCACGATATGATGTACATGTATATGTATAGATATATTTATGTAGATTATATAGAAATATATAGGTATGTAGATGATATAGGTGTATATAAAGATGATATAGATGTATATGGTGATAATATTGAAATAAAGGGTGATACGGTCAAAATTTGGTCAAGGGAAAACGCGTGTAAATCGGTGAAATCGTTTATTTAAAAAATCAAATTAAATTTCTTTTTCAAGTTCAATTAGTATAAAATTCAGGAAAAATATTCAGTTAGGCTTCCGCTTTTCCAAATCCGAATTGCCGGGCCTTACGCTTGACCCCTGCCATCAGATTTTGAACAGCCACCTTGTCCACCTTCTTCGCCGCAGAAAGCCAGTTTGCCTTGAACTGCTGCTCGTCCTTAGCAGTTTTTTTGGTCTTCTTTAGGTTCCGCTTGACAATAGCCCAGTATTTCTCAATTGGGCGGAGCTCTGGCGTGTTGTGAGGGTTCTTGTCCTTGGGAACCACCTGCACGTTGTTGGCGGCGTACCACTCCATGGCCTTTTTACCGTAATGGCAAGATGCCAAATCCGGCCAAAACAGTATGGAACAACCGTGTTTCTTCAGGAAAGGCAGCAGACGTTTATTCAAACACTCTTTCACGTAAATTTCTTGGTTGACAGTCCCGGAAGCTATGAAAATGCTGCTTTTCAAGCCACAGGTACAGATGGCTTGCCAAACCAGATATTTCTTTGCGAACTTTGACAGTTTCGTGTGCTTGAAAATATCTGCTACCTTTCCCTTCCTTTTGCCGTATAAAACTCCTGTCCCGGAAGCTGCTTGTAGTCGGCTTTGACGTAGGTTTCGTCGTCCATTACCACGCAGTCAAACTTCGTCAGCATCGTCGTGTACAGCCTCCGGGATCGCGCTTTGGCCGTCGTATTTTGTTTATCATCGCGATTTGGAGTCACTACCTTCTTGTAAGTCGATAGTCCGGCTCGTTTTTTGGCTCGATGTACGGTTGTAGACGATACACCCAGCTTATTTGCGGCATCTCGGAGAGATAGGTTAGGGTTTCGCTTGAAACTACCGGCAACTCTCTTTGTCGTCTCAGCGGCTTCCGGTTTTCGATTTCCCCCCGATCCAGACTTCCTGGCTGTCGACATACGTTCCCCAAACACTTTAATTACATTTGTAACGGTTGATTTGGCAACTTTTAGCGATTTTGCCAACTTTGCGTGCGAGTAGCTCGGATTTTCGCGATGCGCGAGCAAAATTTTGATACGCTGCTCTTCTTGCTTGGACGGCATTTTGACAACTGAAGAGTGAATTCCAAAATCAAAATAGGAGCAACATTCTACACACACACACACCTTCAAAATGAGGGGTGTTCAGGTTTTTTAAATGCAAAATTGAAAGAAATACGTCAAGTTGATATTGACCAAATTTTGGCCGTATCGCCCTTTAGTCGAGTGTAAAAAATCTGCAATCAAAATGTCTGCACAGGCAGAACGATATTTATCGGAGTAGAACCAACTGCACCACGGTCCCGAAATTTCGACAGGATTCCTTAAAGTATTAAATGATGTATATCACACAAAAATCTGTGGGGTTGTGTACCATAGGTGCACCGGTTAGCAACAAATTAGTCAGGTAGCTGATTGCCCTGCAGGCTGTTGCTAGCAAGCCGTTGGCTAGGCAACCGTTGTTAGGCTGCTATTAATTACGCAGTGGTCGGCAAAGCAGTCGGTTGGCAGTGATTGATTTATAGCCTGCGAGTTCAACCACGAGTAGCAATATGGAATGCGTGTGTGTTTGTGTGTGTGTGTGTGTGTGTGTGTGTGTGTGTGTGTGTGTGTGTGTGTGTGTGTGTGTGTGTGTGTGTGTGTGTGTGTGTGTGTGTGTGTGTGTGTGTGTGTGTGTGTGTGTGTGTGTGTGTGTGTGTGCGTGTGTGTGTGTGTGTGTGTGTGTGTGTAATCTCGTCGGTTGCCATCTTTTGGCAAGGCGCTACTTGCAACGGTTGAAATAACCTGCTTCTTCAAAAGACCGAGATGGTTTTAATTCAAATGCGGACGATTTCAAATCCGTCATTTTCAGGACGACCAATTTCATTTTGAGGGAGTCTGTTTGATTTAGATTTATCTTACATTACTGTTCAAGTTATTACCAATTGACAGTTGACCAATTGATGGCTTAAAGAATTTAGGTTTTCTCTTCGTTGCATACCTGAGCATTATGTACATTTTTCAAATGGCTGCCTTTACGAAAAATTGAAACAGCGGACGCTAATAATTCGATCATTTCTTGATTGATTTATTTTTGAGATTTACAATGTTGCAATATTGTTGCAATGTTCCGCTACGAAACTAAAGAAACTAATCAAACGGTGTAACGTAGTCTACGTCAACCGGTCGTGTGTTATACACAACTCCACTGATTTTTTCCCTTTTCTTAAGCTTCCGCTTCATTATTGCCCAAAATCTCTCAATGGGCCGGAACTGCGGGAAGTTGGGTGGATTTATGTTTTTATCGATGAAATCTACGTTATTATTAACATTCAATATGCAACTAGCGAATTGGTTCCCTGTTGTAGAAGCCCTAGGTCCGCAGTACACCTTGAAGCCAGCACCTTGCCATAGACTAACTCTAAGACCAGTAGGAACGAACGAACAAATAGGATGGGTGCTGGCTTCAAGGTGTACTTCGGATCAAGGGGCACTACAACAGTGAACCAATTTCAAATCGCTAGTTGCATATTGGTTGTTGACCTTGCTGTACATATTTGCGCCTTTGTTTTGATTTGCTGTGTTTTGACAGAATATTTGAGAGTGTGTTCGTGTGAATTCATTATTAGGGGCGCATCATTAAGCTTGGGACCGATGTGCTAGTACTGACTGAGCCAAGAAAAAATCGTATTTGTTCAGGACCTACTGGTCATAGAGTTAGTCTTTGATAGTAGTGTCAACCTCTTGCTCCTTAAATGTACCGGATCACGTGCTTCAGTGCTTGCCAATGTTGAATCATAGCGTTTTGCTGGAAGCGACCCAGATATCCAACCGGAAAACATATGTTAGATCAAACGCACAGCAAGAGGTACATCAGGGATTCCAATGGCTCGCGCTATGGTTTGTCAGTGTGCTGTACTGTCGATTCCAATACTGGGCCTACTTTGGAATTCTAATCGGATTGCAGTCATCCATCCCAAAATGTTTCATCAGCCGATCGATACTTGCATTCCACGATAGCTTCATTACACATAGTTGTAGTTGGTTTAGGTGCCTAGAAAATGGCGCAGTTAACCACAATTGGACATCTCAATTAGCTTAGATAGATCATGCTTCAGTTGCGCAATCGATGATAGACTCTGTCCTATTGTGTAAAGACAACAGTCGTGCTTTGATCGTATGAAGCCCATCTTCAGCACCTCTTCGTTGGAACACTTGTTCCAGCTCATTGGAGGTTGTTTGTGGTATATCTATGGAAAGTAAATTGCCAGAAGTGGCTCTGTAACTGACAAAGTAATTCAATAAATTACCGGGGAGCATGCGCTCCCGTTTGCTGCATCTCACATGCGTTTGATCACCGGACTGGCCGTTTTTTTTGTATGTTTTGTATGCGAAGGGAGCGCTGGTAGTGTTGTATTGTCAGGCTCGTCGGGTTATGATGCGTCGATGTCATCGGCAGTTGATCTTGTTCGTCTAGAAAATCGTCACCAGGTTCTGCTTCGTCAGCTTGCATATATTCAGCTTCCCCTTCTTGTTCAAGCGAGAATTTAACGACTAGGGGAACCTTTGATGTTTCATACGGTTCTGCGCCATGCTTTCTATTCCAGAGCCTGTAGCCATTTGGAGCATAGCCCATCATGATAACATCCACGCTTTTTGGATCGAACTTCTTCCCTGATCGACTTGACATCCATGCAACCGCCCTGCATCCGAATATTCAAGCCTTCATACCAAACCTAAGTTCAGATGGCGCCTTTTCACACTGGAGGCTTGAAAATTGGACTTCGTTTCTACAACTACACTCCGATGTAGGCAGATTCGGATCACAAGTCCTTTGGTACCTGTGAATCCAAGAGCATAGCACGTACCATCTCAAGGAGCGTTCTGTTGGAACCTTCTTGTGAAACCCTCCGTGTAACACTGCATGAACTGTCCCGCGTCAACGGGAAAGGACCGCAAACCACGTCTTACCTTTTCGATGGCCAGTAGGAGGAAGAGGCGGAATGACGCCAAGCACAGTTAATGACGACGAGAGCAGTGTTGGCAGATGTCCTACTGAGGGGTTTGTTATAGCGTGCAATCAACTATGCTTAGGGTGTATCCCACAGTTCTGTTACGCCATTTAGCTGGGGAGTCCAACGACCTTTGGCTCCCCAAGTAACCACAAGCATTTTATTATTGCACTTATTCAACCCAAAATCAACATCGGTCATGCGGGTTCGCAACAATTCAACAGTTGTCAAGTAATGAAGCGTTAGATTAGCTTAATAATGTAGTGATGCATTACCAATGCAATAATGCTACTTTAGCAATGTCTTTTGCCATTACAAAAGATATAGCATTAGGTCGATCTTAGTGGGGCCATTTTCAGCTTTAATCCAACTTCAATGATGTACTATACGTAATGCATATGCCCTATATATGCATGCTATTACAGCTCCGTGGTTACTTGGGTCCACTTGAATGCACTTTGATCTGAACCACGCCTTCTGACCGTTAGAGCAGTACTCCCTTCCTTTGTCTACGGTCAGTCTAGAAATTATCTTGCCTGTTGCCGCTGTAGCCATTACTTCGTACTCACGGAACTTCTCGAATACCTGGGCCTTCTTTCTCATCAGATAGATAACCGCAAACTGCGTGTGGTCGTTGATAAAGGAGACAAAATATCGTTACCCGTTCCGCGCCGGTGGATCAATAGTACCGCAGACGTCTGAGTGGATCCGTTCCAACACCCGGTTTTCACGCGGTCTTGTTCCATTGAAGGGTCCACGGCCCTGCTTACCTTGTATTACCTTGTACACAGGGATCGCAGAATCCAATGGGCTTCGGTTTCTAGTTAATACCTTCCACCGTGTTGCAATGCACTAGTTTTGCCATTGCCTGGTCGTTTAGGTGACTATGCCGACGATGACAAAATCCGCTTTCCTCTTCTTCGCACACGTTCACTATCGGTGAATCCACGCTGATCTTCAACTCGAACAGACTACTCGTTAAATGAGCTGTGGCGATCACTTGATTCTCTTTCCGTAACACTGCTTGGCGACCATCGCATTTGCGACACTTGCCCTTGAACGTTTCCGAACTTTACCTTATTCGCCGATGAACTCCGTTGACTTCTCCGCCACATCTTGCTGCCGGTTTTGCTGCTCCTCTGCCAAAATCCGTTGATTCACGGTGTCAAATTTCAAATCTCCGTCACCTAAGTTTGCGAGTGCCGTAGTTAATGGATCATAAGCTCCATTAACTCCGGAACGGATCCCAACAGCGTCACGATCAAATCCGGTTCAGCCAATTCTCCTCCAGTTTGAGCTGCCGAATCAGGACTTCGAAAACCACCAGGAATTCAAAAACCACCGCTTTCTTGCATACTCAATCGCGTGAATAAACACTCACCTCACACGCAAAAAAATACGTAGTTATACCAATTCAAAATAGGAATCAATTCAACTAAAATTTTGGTTTATATATGGACCAATAAAACTTATGAACTAATTCAACAAAAACTTTGAGTTGAAATAAAACTTCATGTTTTATAGAATTGAACATCGTGTTTTATTGCTCAAAACAAAATGTTTTGTTATGCCAACTAAACGCATTTGTTGAAATAATTATCAATGATGAACTAATTCAAGAAACCCATTGAATTGAAATAAAACTTCATGCTTTATAGAATTGAACATCGTGTTTTATTGTTCAAAACAAAATATTTTGTTAAATCAACTAAACGCATTTGTTGAAATAATAAACATCGAAGAACTAATACAATTAAACCATTTGATTGAAATGAAACTTCATGCTTTAAAAAACTGAGAATCGTGTTTTATTGTTTTAAAATAATTACCGCGCTATATTCCCCCAGCCGACCGGCGTGTTGGAAAGCATGAATCGGACATGGCAGGAAATGGCCTTGTGCATGTGGTTGGATGCAGGACTCGGGAAGAACAGTTAGGGAAAGGTCGTCATAATGGCAGCTTATTTTCAAAATCGTCTTCAATCGGAAGTTTTTCCAGTTATCTACAAAGAGAATAATTAGTTGATAATCTGTTTTACAAATAATACTGTTTAAACTTACTTTAGAAAAACCGAGGCAGAGGCAGCAATATGGCTGCTATGAAATGTGTACTCATACAAATAATTTAAATACAAATAATAAATTAACCATTTTAGTTTAAACGATGTTTAAAATAAGATATTTTTATAAATCAAATATTATTTAGACGAATATCACACAGCGGTGACTACTTTAAATAATTTGATTCGTTTGATTTTAATTGAATTTTGAATAGATTTGGAACTTTTTTAAGAATTGAAACAAATAGAAACCATGTATTGAATAGCAGCAAAATATTTTGTTGATTCGAAACAGGGGGATTTTAGGGTGAAAAAATATTTCGATTTTATAACAATAAATTAATCGATTGAGTTTAAAAATATATGCGATTATTATAAATCAAATATTATTTAAATTAATATCACACAGTAGTGATTACTTTAATTAACTTTATTGGTTTGATATGAATGAAAATTTGAATTGATTTAGAACTTTTTTATGAATTGAAACAAATACAAATCATTTTGTTGATTCAAAACAGAGTGATGGGCTAGCGAAGATGCACTCTTCGGTTCTGAAGAGCTACAGCCCATCTGTAACGAGTTCTGCAAGCGCCTGAAGCAGTGCAAAAGAGAAGTGGACCAAGCCAGGCTCCATGGACATATAGTCTGCAAAAATGGGGTCAATTGAGCCCTACAGCTTCCCTATGGCTAATTGGAATGCTTGCTCATGCACATAACGAAAATGATGACATTCTTGCAGATCACCTCAGTTGCTCAGTTCAGGTATGTGCACTATTTACTTCCCCGACGAATACTGTATAACCATATTCGTAAAGTAGTTCTAGTAGGACCTTCTAGTTTTTTGTTTCAAATGGAATAAAAACCGCCTCAGAAAGTGTGGAACAGTCCGAAACCGCTGCCATTTCACAATAATTAAAAACTACAGTCCCGTTTCATTTTACTCAATGTTTGAGTACAATTATATACCATCTCTTATTCTCACACGAAAATGTTTCTCAATTTTCGTTAAAAAGTGGATCAACTCAATATTTTACTCTGAAAAAAATTCTATCGTTATACCGACAATTAAATCATGGTCAGGGTGACTATCGCATATAATGGTTACAATAACCATGAAAATAGTCGAATTCACCACGTTCATGACATTCTTGACTATGATCATGGTAACAAGGACTATTCCGACATTATGGCAAAAGTTAGATCAACTATTTTTAGTGGTCGTTTTGACAGGGATCATAGTCGGTTCAAAATCACTATACGATCCTAACCCCCAATAATGGTAAAATTGACTATCAAATTTGTCTCTGTGTAGATCTACTTTTTACGAGAATTGCGTAACAATTCCGTGAGAGAAAAAGAGATAGTAAACAATTGTACTCAAAAGTTGAATAAAATGAAACGAGAGTGAAATTCTTTTCTTTTTTTTGGCTGCGTCATGTTGTTAACCTTTATCTCTCAACACTTGTGTAGGGGTTTATCGTTTTCAATCAGGAACCTGGCGGGCAGCGATTTTCCTGTGGCCAACATCTCTAACAACCAAGCGTTAAATGATTCATTGTTTGAAAACAATGCTGGTGTTCCTTCACGTAATAAAAAAAATGTCAGACGGACATTATTCAAGTAATACCCGTATTATTTTGCATACTGTCAAACGCTAGTAAATTTGATAGGGTTACCAAGTCCCTGCTTTCAACAGTTTGTTTCAAAATAATAAAAAAATTTCCTGCTAGCTCAATGAGGTCTATACCTCATAGACCTCATTGCTGCTAGCTCACGTTTGGATAAATATATAAGGTTGTACCACAGCCATTCAAGCTTGACTCTCGACTTGTGTAAATTTCCGCAACCGTCAATTTGAAAGGAATCGGCAAATGTCAATAAGCATTTAGCAAAAAGCAAATATGTCAGTTTTGTAGACGCTATGTGGCATATAATTGCACGTCAAAACATCGTGTCAATATCGGGTGACATGTCGCGAACGACGGAGTGATATTTTGACATGCTAGCAGATGCCGCAACTTCACCACATCAGTGGGCACCTCGTCCAAGTGAACTACATAGCGTTTGTGAAGCAACAGTTGCTTACGCTAGCGCTTGCTAGAGATTTGAAAATATACACAAAGTTATCGATTAATTTTGCTCTTGCTTAAACGTCTGTCTGTGGTTGTACGATATTATACGGCGCGTGAAAGGGAAGAATCGAACCATTCTGAGACATCCGACAATCATTTTGGCAAGAAAGCTTTGATCTAGCAAGCTATTTGTGGCTGTGGTAAGATTTCGCAAATTTTCATCACAGTTGTTTCGATGAACAGTGAAACACACATCAAACTACTTCTGCCCATGATTTGAAGCCAGAAGGATCCTGATCCAGATATTGCGTCTTGCCATTACGAAAAATAATCGGTAGAATGGTGTACAGCAACCGTTCGCTAACTGGGCTAAGTGCACAGCCCAGTTAGCGGATGCTGCTCGGTAACTGAGCTGACATTTCAAATGTAAATAAACTTCGAGGGGGCTTTCGATCAGATTACGGCTGGGATATTTCATTGCACAATACAAAAATTAAATATTGTTTTTAAGTCTTACGCGTTATTGCGATGTAGCCAAGGGGTGAGTCGCTTAGAACAGTGTGCCAGGCACGCCGTAGTAGAAAATCATACACCATACCGGAACATGTGTGGCACTCTCTGGCACACTTTTGACATTTGTACTTTTCGAAGATATAACCTAACAGTCATGGAAAATTGACGTTGTATGTTGTTTTGATTTGTTTGTTTTGTCGCGCAACAGACATGAGCTTTGGAAATAATTACTTAACTTTTAGTGAACTTTTGTGCACATTCACATTCACAGCCTCTCCAGGCATAGTAGTTCATTTTCGAATTCCAGAATGTTTATCAGAGAATGACGTCAAGCATATCCGGACACAAGGACAAAATCATCGACATTAAATGTACTTTGTCACTCTCCCGCTGCAGTGTAGTTTGTGCAGGCGTTAAAAACTACTACTAGAAACTCATACAACGACTCAGATATCATGGTCCAGAGAATTCTATGTCGAATGATTCGAGCGTATTCGACACCATGCAAGGAGAAAGGATTGAAGAAGATTATGATGGTATATTTCATGCATCCATTACGCATTACATTAAACGGTTACAATTAAGAACATAATATAATTATAGGGGAATCTCGCATGCAAGATAAGGTTTTATACATTTTGTCGTAACGCCCGGTGAATCTGCAATCAAAGGGTAAAGTTGGGTCTCGTTCATTGCTTTCGCAGGCGTACGTGAGCTGTTGAGAAAGAGGGTAAACTAATCATAAATATATAACAGTTATAACTCTCGCACTTACTTCTAGCGCCTAGAATCTTGAACTTCTTTATCACTGAGCTTGGCTGTCTCAACACATGGTTTCCACAAAAAAAAACCTTAACCGAGCCCCAAATCACCTGGAAAAATTGTGCAAAACTAAAACCAAAACAAAACAATCGCCTGGTTACCAGGCGTAGCCAAAATATAACGATTGAACTGTCAAATTGCCATGGCACACATGGGCACCTATTGGCACTCATCGTAACGCTTAGAGGCACACTCAAAAAAACGGGCACAAGGGATATTGTGCTAAGCGACTCACCCTTGGATGTAGCTTATTGTGCACCCCATTGGGCAAAATGTTTGACTTAGTTTGTATGAAATTACGACTCAATTTCGTACAATTTAACCATTTTTCAATTCTCTACGAAACTCATATGCCTTTTACATGCCCCTTGCTGATTTTGACAACAAAATGTCAAATGCTGTTTTATGAAGTTTATTTGCTTTTTACCTGGGCTATAGCCGTTAGCGAAGTTAGCGAACGCCCAGTTAAAAAGCAGCTCAGTTAAACAGCACCCAGTTAGCGAACAGTTACTGTACCACCAAGAATGCTTTATTTGTTCCAAAGGTCATGAACGCTCCTTATTGCCCGCATATTTGACCAGTTGAAGAATTTGGGCATTCGACGAACACACATCTTAGGAAATATGTCTCGGCAGCAGATACCGTTCAACAGTTTGAAAAAGATTGGAAGAGAGCATCAAAACTTTTCGCTAAGAAGTCGCTAAGAAGCTAATAAGGTGGGCCCATAAGCATACAATCGCTAGATTGCAAATATCAAGAACACTAACCTGATGTGCTACTCTTATGTTAACAGTATATCTAATTAAAGATGAATTTCCAACACTAATGTTGTATTTTTACTGAAAAAAGGGAGCGTCCATACTTTTTGGGGCCAATCTACCATATTTTAAAAAAAATGCATCAATCTATTCAACGTAGTCCAGCCGAGTGTTATACGCAATCCCAATGGGTTTTTCGGATACCTTTATCAACAATCATACTACAATACTTCTTGATTTATTAGAGATTATATAGAGAGCAACAACTACATAGGTTTATTAGCACATTCTAACTATTTCCTTAAAATACCAAATACCAGTAATTCAAATCTTACCACCCAACAGGAATCTTCAATTGCCGTATCATATTATCGAGCAGCTGGATCAAGGGTTCAAAATACCGAAACAGAGCGTCGGCAGATATTTCTTCCGATCCAGTCAGTATCTGCAACACGGTTGACCAATGCTGTGAGCCGCCCAGCTTAAGTGCTTTCTCCAGCAGTCTTCCGGCTCGCTTCGAACCATACAGATCGCATCGATGCAATGGCATGGGCAACTCATTCGGTGAGTCAACACTTCCAAAAATAGACTTCCTACAAAGGCCTTCCAAAATTTGGAAACTTAGAAAGTTGGCCAAAAAGTAGCGCACGTAGGGGGTATTATCGGGCAAATGGTATTTGGAAGCAGCATCGAAGAGATCACTTCGATCCATTTTAGTTGGAGGTTTGATACCCTGTTCGCTTTGCAGTAGATGCCAGAAGAAGTTATTGGCATCGGTGTCGAAGTTGACGGAACCGTCGAACAGTGACCATCGGTAGCGATCCATAATGTAGGAAAACGGTATGGCAGCGAGTTTCATCAGGGCCGTTTTAAGAAGCAGGACATAATCGAACGAATTTAGGTGCTGTTCGTTCTCCGGGGCCAGGAAGGATGAATTCAACAGGTTGATTCTCGTTAGGTGCAGTGGGTTCATAGCAGCCAGAAAGATCGTATCTCCAATACTTTCCTGGAAAGCTGAATTGGTTCCATCCTGAAAAATAAGAAAAGTACGATACTTGGGATGTGGATTTGCAGATTAACAACGTCAGCATACCTGGAAGATGGTTGACTGATTAGATGCCAACATGTAGTAGACGATGTGACCCATTTCGTGCATGATGACGTAAAAATCACTCATCGTGTTTCCAGCACAGACGATCATTCTGGTTTGTTAGGGAACAATGATAGAGAAGATAATTATTAGTGTTACAAAGTGTTACAATTATTTTATTCCAATTTGATTTATCGTAATCGTCTAGTGAGACTTCAACTACCGATGCAATCTCCCCATTCACACTTAGTTTCGTCAAGAATCCAACAGCAGATCATTTCGGCATTTTCATTTACTGAGATTCAGTGAATAAATTACCGAAATTCGGCTAACGAACTTAAATTTTACAGCTATAGGGTGGAACGGTCAAAACTTGGTTGGCTCAAATTAGACGTAGTTTTTTAATCGGGCAATTTAAAAACCTTGAGCACCCACATTTTGTAGATGTATGCGTACGAAATGTTGACTCTAATGTTTGCATTAAAAAATGGACTGTTTTTTCGGATGGCGATAAAACAGCTAAGACATGGCATGTAATTATTTAAGTTTAGTTGGAGTAGATCTTACGCTTCAGGTTGGCCCAGAAATTCTCGATGGGACGTAGCTGGGGGACGTTGGGTGGGTTCACCGACTTGGGTACTACATCGATATTCAGCCGCTCCATCTCCTCCAACAATCATTTCGAATAGTGGGCCGACGCCAGATCCAGCCAGAATACCGCGTCTTCGCCCTTATGGTATTTTTTGATGAACGACGCAATTTCCCCGTCCAGTCCGGAGCGAAAGAAGAGTGGCTTTCACATCCCCTTCTCGCTGACTGTCAGCCACAGCAGCACCTTCTTGGGGAACTTGGTGTGTGAAATGAACTTCACCTCGGAGCTCTCTTCCTTCGTTGGGGAAGTAAAAAACAGTGTGTGTCCTCTCAGTCGTTGCCATTCAGGGTGAGATAGGTCTCGTCGTCCATCACCAGCGCCACGTCGCGATTCTCTGGGAAAATCGAGTTTACCATCTTATTCAACCGCTGCCGCTGCGTCATTGTATGCAGCTCCGAAACCAGTGGACGTGACTTCCGCTTCCTGACATGTATGTTCATGTTCGCCAGGTACTTTTTCACTGTTTGGCCGGTTGAACCGACTTTCCGGCCAAGCGCACGCAGCGATGTAGCCACTTTTCCCTTGGTCTTCCTCTTCAGCATCCTTTGGAGCTTCTTGTCGCTCAGAGTCGTTGGCCATCCGGAACCGAGCTTTCTTTCGACGCTCTGAGCTCTGATTGTTGTCTAAAAGTGCCAAAATGTTGTAGATGCCGGAACTGATCCCTATTTGGTTGTCTACAGGCACGGTATAACTTGAAGCCTTCCCGGATACGAATCCGTTTCCTGGTACTGCGTCCGGTGTGAAACTTTTTGGCCAAATCGCGGTCTGAGATGTTGGGGTTTGCCTTAATATTCCTGATGACTATGTTCTGCAGTTGACGGTTGACAGTTACCGCCCGACGCTTGCTTTGAAGCTTGCGATCCGTCGACAAAGTTTCTCTGTACTTTTTTCAAAACACGCCACACGATATTTCGGGGAAAGCCAAACACTTCAGCAAGGTTTGGCCCAGACCACGAAGGGTTTTCCAAATGATTGCGCACAATTATTTTTCTTCTTTCTTTTTCCATTTGTATTTCTCTGGAACACGTTCAAACTGCACCGCGAAAAAAACTTCTGATGTTGTTATTGTTATAGGGAACACATAAGATGCCATAGTTTACAAATCCGACCACTAGGGTCGCTGTAAGAATCAAAAATATTTGTTATAATACTTAATGGGCCACTCCTTAGTCAGGATCTGGGATGCAGAACTGCTACCGGAGGGGTTGAAAGTGGAAGTTATATACCCAATATACAAAAAAGGAGAAATGAGAGAACTACCGAGCGATCACCGTTCTCAGGATGGCCAACAAAATCCTCTTCCGCCGTCTATCACCGCTAGCCGGCGCTTCGCTGACAAAGAGGATATTGTCGGAAAAGCGATGCACCAGGTTGAAATGTGAAGCAAAAAAAGGTTGATTAAGGGTGAATACACCGAAGACTAAGGATCCGCTGGCAAGAGGAACCGAGCGTGATAAAGCTCGTACAGGCTGCAGGGTGATTATAGACGGAGATAAGTTTGAGGTTGTAGGTATGAGTTTGTGTATCTCGGATCATTCGTAACGTCGGAAAACGACGCAGCAGAGAAATTTGGAGACGTATAATAGCTGGAAGTCGCGCTTACTATAGACTCCAAAAGGCCCAAGAGGTCTGGTCAACTTCAGCACCGTCATAAGTACACCATTTACAAGACGCTGAGAAGACTGGTATTCTCCATAGGCACGAAACGTGTGCAATTCTTGAGGAGGACCTGCATACGCTTAGGAGTATTCGACCGACTTGTGCTTAGGACTATCTTTGGAGGTGTAAAAAACAGAATGTTTCTGTTCACGTGGAATATGAATGGCCGGATCAGGTCCTGGCAAAGTCATCATCAATTGATGGTTGTCAAGGGACGATGAAGCACCAAACGAAAATCAAGCTCTTTCTTTTCGAGCATATTTATAGAACCATATTCGATCTGTTTTCATGCTGTTGGTTCTGCTTGCTTCGTGTTCAGTTCATTTTTCAAAGTTAAATGAAGTACCCACCGTATTGCAATGAAGTATGTTGTGTGTCATTTTTTTAGTTCTAGATCTTACCGCAGAGATTGCACTGTAGGTAATCTTTGTCAAATGAAGCTTTTGAGAATTATGTCTTCGGCAAAGTCTCTCAGTATGTATTTTTATCGTCTTTTGTCATTATTATATTATTTCCAGATCTTGCAGGTAGCAAGGTATTGAAGCTTTAGAGAGCTGTCGTCTCTGGATTTGTTTTTAATATGCCATTTTTAGTCTTTTGACATCATCAGATTAGTTCCAGTACAGAGAACACACATCTAAGCTAGAACAAAATGTCTTCAAAAAACTGTGTACGAATTCAAGTCAAAATACTCTAATGCCTCAAAATGACTGCATTATTTATACTGAACAACTTTTCCGAAGACGGCTACCCTCTAAAGCTTCATTTGGCATACATAAACTGAAGCACCATCTCTGCGACGAAATCTAAGAACATTATAATGACAAACTCTCTCAAACTTCAATTGACAATCATAGACTACAGCTCCATCTCCGTTCAAATCATAATAGTGACATCACTTCTTTTCGGTGAAAACAATCTTGTGAAGATAGACTCACGCATCTGTGCTCGATCTGAACTAATTGATTCTGAACGACAATTCATGAGAAACTTGCCTACGATGCAATCTCTAGATTTCTTGTCAGATAGATCGCGCCATTTGCAGCGGTCGATTATCTGATTCATCGATCATAATGAAACTTGCTAGCCTCATGACGGCCTGTCAGTGTTATAAGACAAACTCTGTCAAACTTCATTGACGCTTAGACAACAGCTCTACCGCCGTTGAGTATTTAAACGAATTTGATTGGTGACAGTGTCACAGTAGCAACTTTCACTCATGTGACAATGACAATCTATGCTGAAAACAGCTAATTCAGCGCCATCTGTGCTCAAAGATCTGGAACTAATATGATTACGCTGAAATACGACAAATGTAACAATGAGAAACTTCGCCTACGATGGCAACTCTCTAGAATTTCATTTGTCAAAGATAGATTGCAGCGCCATCTCTGCGGCAGGATCTGAAACTTATCTGATAATGACAAAACACGAAAAATTACATAATAAGAAACTTTGCTCAAGGCGGCTACACTCTAGCGCTTCATGTCACAAAGATAAACTGCAGCGCCATCCTTGTGGCCTGATCTGGAACTAATATGATGATGTCAAAAGACGACATATGATATACCGTTACATAACCATTCAAATGAAATGCAGCATTGTGTCTAGGTTTAAATTTCATAATTCTAGAAAGGGTTGAAATCCGGGTTAATATTGACCCTGATGTCTTATGTGTCAGTTTTTTTAATACCCGAGGAAGGTTAACATTAGCAGTTCTTCCGACGGAAGACACCATACCACACTGAAAAACTGATTAAGTTTAAAGGAAAAAGATCGTGAGGTTTGGATGGTCCTGGAGAGGCCATTTTACCGATTTTTCGAAACAAACTTATAGTAGAGACTAGGAAATACGTAACGACGTGACGCATGACTAAAGTCCGTTGAGTCGAGTCAGTACCGAATTGAAGTGAAAACAAACCAATAATCAAAGGACACATGTTTGGAGTAGTTCATCATGTCAATTGACGCAGGTATGTGCTTAAAATCAAATGAATTAATGGACATCCCTGCCCTTCGGTTCAGAAAGGGGTATGGGCGCGTTCTGTCGAGTTGGTCGCGGCAGATTTCATGTGTGAAGCGGCAGCCACATAAACCTTCAAAAATGCCTGAACCAAATGGACAGCTTGTGATGGCCACTTGAAGATGCGATGGGGAATCATTGTCCTGATATTACCAAATGTAGCGTGTAGTAAAATGTTTCTTGTCTTCTGAGTAAACGAGTGGAAACTCATCGGAAACGACCTCTCATATGCATCCATTGAACCATTCTGAACGGCTGTTGTGAGAATATCACCTTGAAAATCTCACTTGCGCATAGCATATTATCAGATACTAATTTTCTCCTATCTCCTGTTCTCTTCTCTATCCCACGGCCATGAATTGTGTCTTTTGACACATTGTGAGTCTCGATATGCGCTACCAAAGTCGCTCTTCAAAAGCAGAAACACCGAGACGATAAAATGGATCCTACATCAAAGGAAGCTGGATGCAGTATGTGAGGAACGAGGAACCCTAACCAATTTTACTTTTACCCAAGCAAGCTAACACAAGCTTCAAAGTAAGATAACTTCAAAATCAAGGTAAGAAAATCATATCAATTTCTCTGAATCTTTCATATATTTATGTTACATCATATGTTGGAATAAGGGAGGGACCATCAGAGTACCCGATTGAAGTGATTTGGATAGGAAGAGTGGGACTGCCAACTTCCTGTTGTTAACATTTCGTGAATAGAGGGCAAGCTCCTCTCCCCATCTAATGGGACATTTTACTAGGCAAGGGCTCGGTTTTGGTGTGGCTTATGCGAACTTGTTTCTGGAAGGAGATACTCTCTAGCAGTGTTGTAAAAAGTCATTTCGTGAAATTGGATAAATTACCCGGTAGCTTGGTTCAACAGCTGAATTTATGAAAATAGTGTATGACAAAATTGTAGCCCTTGACAAATTCTACAACTTTGTCTAACAAAGCATTGCTCTAACAGGTATATAGGAAGTGTTATGCTCACTCTCATATTCAAATGATATTCACTGATGAATATCATTTGAATATTCAAATATCACGCTCTCACGTCTTAGGATTTCAAATTAGAACAATACATCGTGAACCATATCTATGAAAAGAATCAGGCACAACAATTTCGTCATACGCGCTTTTGTGAAAATCAGCTTCTAGAACGAGTTGTTGGCAAATTTAGCGCATTCGGCCGAAATGACTATTTACAACACTGCTCTCTAGACCCTAGTAGCTTTTGGTTGCGCGTAAGTGTATCTACTTACGGGCCCAGAATACGTTTTTGGCCCTTCAAACAGGAACATGATGAAACATTTACCACAGTACAATCAAATCGAGTCGTTTAATTAAAACAGTCTAGTGCTATAGGCAGTTGCCTTGCTACATTAGATGGTAGTTCACATCATCATCATCATCAAAATCAAATGAACTGATGGACATAAAGACGAAAATGACCGACCGACAAGTCATGTTTTACAAGAAAAATATTCATCGTGACTCGATAGCAAGAACCAAAATGGAATACATGGAAAAAATTGCGTAGAAAGTTCATTTTCCTTTTTATGCTTCGATAATGTTAAACCCTGCGCCGGAAACCATAGATGGATATGTAAATTTATCAATACGTGTGCCCACTTGCAATAAGCATTCGGATACACTCGTTAAAAGTTTTTTAAGATACGCTCGTAAACGTTTTTTTAAAGTGTCTTTTTAAGTGAAGATTCGGATACAGGTTCAGCTGCAAAATCAGAACAAACTCGCATATTCTCACAAAGATGCAATATAAACGCACTCAATCTGTTCGGTAAAATTTCAAATAGCTGAACAATTCGGTTAACTTAAAACAATTCCTAAAAATTGAAGAAAACATAAATGCTTTTAACTAAAAATGAGACGAAAAATTAGTATTTTCCATTTAATTTCGACTACCTTTGCTTATCTTGACAGATACGCGTATTTCGTCTACAATATGCAGACTTCTTTAGTGTCTCGTACTAATAACTCGATTGCACATTTTAGACGAAATACGCGTATCTGTCAAGATAAGCAAAGGTAGTTGGAATTAAATGAAAAATACGAATTTTTCTTCTAATTTCTAGTTACAAATATTCCACTAAACAGCTGAAACCCTCTAGGATAAATTCTTTTCAAATGTACAATGAATGCTTCGTTCCAGCATTATCTATTGCTAGAAAAATATAACATTTTTATAATGTTCCTTACATTACTTGTGCTAATGATTCGAAGTTTACTGACTTTCTCAGCTGTAAAAAAACTAAGTCTGTACGATCTCTACGACGCTATACGTTGAATTGGCGAACAAAAGTGAGGTTATGCTTCAAAAAAACAAAAACGAAAAATTGAGATGGGCATTCACGTTCTGCTATCTTTTAAATTGTATGAAATCAAGCATAGCTTTTCAAATAGACGTATCTAACATTTGATAGGAATTGAGAAAAATGAGGTAGAAGTTCCAGATGGTTTCATTAAATCCTATTTAAGGGGGGATATATAGTTAAAACGAGAGAAAAAACTCATTTTTGAAAAAAAAAAAATTCAAGGGGATGTTTTAACTCAAATCAATCGAAACTTTTTTACAATTATAAGTGTATCCATGTAGTATACACAAATATTTTTTTCAATTTTTTTTCAACAAAATGGCGGCCGTTAGAGTACGTTGAAAAAGTCGTTGCATTTTGCTTGTGCCGGCTCTCCTGATCGCAGTTTCGATCTGAAACCTGCTAATCCAAAAAACTTACATTAATTACATTTACAGTTAGTAGATGAATTAAAAAAAAATAATAATTTGCACTTTTGGCGTAACTTTTTTGAAAAAATCCACATTTTTTCCGCCATTTTATCAAATTTTTCCGTATTTAATAATTAAATATTACAACAATTTTTATTTCATATAGAATAATCGAATAATTAGTTTTCGAGTTATAACCGGCATAAACTCTGAAAATGCTGTTTTGAGAAAAACGCGTTGAAAGTTTTAATAATTAATAATTATTATCAGTCTGCGCGCGAAGAAGACGTCTTCAAAAAACGATGAAACGAATCACTTGGAGTTCGAATTTCGAAAAAAGGGGTTCAGCAGCGTATTCTACGGGAAATTTACTTACTTTTTATGCAAATAAAAACAATGAAATTTTTGGTCATTCTAACTGTATATCCCCCGCACATATATGGCGCACATGTATATGGCGCACATAACTCAATAATTTTGATAATAGTATTTAGCAATTGCTACTACATTAAGGGTGTTATCAATGACAGGATAGAATGAAAAACTCGATTTGTTTGCATTTGCGACTTACGTCCTTTTGAAAAGTTATGCTTGAAATCACTAATAACTGTAGGAAAAGTCAATCATCATTTTAACCGAGGGGAACGTCCATTAATTACGTCACGCAAAAATTGACTTTTTATAAGCCCCCCCCCCCCCCCTTGTCACATTTTTTGCATGGGCCTTCAAATTTTTTTGTATGGATCGTCACGTTTTCTCAAACCCCTCCCTCCCCCCTTACTGCGTGACACAATTAATGGACCTTCCCTTATCAACCTCACGTTATATTCACTTGGATTTGTTAACATGACTGATCTAGAACTACTTACCTATAATCTCCATCAGCGAACATATTCGCGGCCGTTCCATGACACTTGGTAACATTCATGTTCCGATCAAAAACACTCTTCTCCCAAAAGGTTTTCGTCATCATAGGCAGGCCCATCGATGAATAGAAGTCCTCCGCCCGTTTGACGATTTGTTCACCACTGCAGTTGCTTTGCCTAAAGCTTTGCTCTATATCAACCGGGTAGGGATAAATCAACCCTGCCAACGACTCCCAATTCTGACTCCACATGTCACCGAGAATGTGCGCTGGAATTAAGCCAGCCGGGTCAAATCCGGCCATTCGATGGTGCTTTTGCTTAAGAAAATATCTTGCCACGGCATGTAGCTTTTGGTAGAGCGGTTTAACTTGCAACCATAGACGGTTGGTCAACTCTCGCAGATTTGTCATTTCCAACTCGGCTCGCCATGATGCACCAATATCCGTGTAACCCATCCTTCGAGCACCAATGTTCATGAGGTCGATCAACTTCCTGTACGGTTCCTTAGTGGGAGGCCCAACCGCCAACCTCCACGATTGCCACGCCCAACTATGAAGGTTCTCTTCATCGATTGTGCAATTTTCATGTTTGTCGAACCGTGAAATCGTATCTATTTAGAAGAAACAGTTGGATGAGTTCAGAACTGATGAAAATTTAAGGTCATTAGTAGTACTTCCTGTCATGATTTGTTCTATTTCCGGTTCACCATACAAACAAATTCGATCCTTCTCTTCAGTATCCGATTGATTATTCAACACAAAGTGTTGATGCTTCAAGGATGTTCTCCCCCAAAGCACACCGTTACCTTTGCAAGGATTGTAAGCCTTATCGATGCAAACTTGTGTTCCAGTGTAGATCTCTTGCATAGTGCCCAGCAAATAAGCAATTGTACTGAAACATTTCAATAAATTTAACAAAATCAAACGAACAATCTTCCATGTAACCAATATGTACCTTATTTCCTCATCGCTGTACTGCGGCGAGCGGCAGAGCAGTTGAAACGCCCTGTCCAGACTGGCGTTGAAAGATCTGTGTTGTTGCCCGCGGATGCACATATTGCGCTCCCAGTGGGCTTTCCGCACCGTCAGCTGGATTATTTTCTCCACCGTTGCCGTCTGTGTGGCTAGGGTACTGTATGGAAAGGAAAAGGAAATCAATGGCTAAGAAGCAGCTTCCGGCTATGCGGTCAGTGATGGGATGTACAAGTTACAAGTTATCAATCTCACCTCGATTCCCAGGCGAACGAAGCCGCTTCTTGGTTCAGTTGTTTTAATTCCACATTCAGTTGGCGAAACCATTGAACGGCGGGATGATCCGTTACTGGTGGAAATTTAGATACAGTATAATATTGGTTAATGTCAACTCGAATGGGTCATTATGATGAATGTGTTCAAGTCAAATAAAAGATCTAAATATTGTTTTGAGTTATGGTATTTTTCTTAAATTGATTGTTTGCTTCAAGATAAACTAAAACAACCATGTGACTAAATTTTTCATGTGAAAATTGTCCAAATCGTGACTTTGAACCATGCACTATTGGATAAAAATGAATGTTATATAAACTTGAACTTGTAAAATGATTTATGAATATGTAAATCCATAAACGACTTAATTTTATGTTTAACTAGATGTACCACACAAACATACTTCAGAAGCTTAAATATAAATATAATTTGATGTGATTTCACTTAAGGCCTGTTCATAAACCACGTAGACTCATTTTTGAAAATCTCAGAAACACCCTCCCCCCTCGTAGACTTTTCTCCATACATTTTAATTGTTTTTCTTTTTTGTTCGATGTTGAGAACGCTGATTTACATGAATAAAACAATCATAAACCTTTGAAGCACAACTGATCCAAAAGATGATAAAAAAATTAAAATTGAGTGAGTAAAGGGTGTTCGGAATCCAATTGCGACACACACAAATATTCGGCAAAATTCGCCCGTTCAACCAATCATCTTCAAACTTTCAGAGAGTAGAATGAAACATGTTATAAATATTTTCCCATGTTTGTTTTATTCAATTTCAATTCCATATCCAAATGCACGAACCATCTTCTTTACACTACTCAGAAGGTCCTTTACAACATTTGGACCAACTTTTTTTTGCGTGCGATGCATTTTTTCTTCATATCTTCCTCTGATTTCACTTCCTTAGGATGCTTCCGAAGTGCTGGCCCAGGCTTCATGATGGCTCAGTACTTTTCAATTGGCCACAGTTCTGGCACGTTCAGGGGGTTGAGATGCATCGGCACGGAATTGACCTCCTTAGCCTCTTTCGAGTGATGGCACGAGGCTTAATCCGGCCAGAAAATCGTAGGGCCATCGTGTGACCTCAGAAGATGAAGTAGACGCTTTTGGAGGCATTTCTTTAGGTACATCTGCCCATTGACCGTTCCGGTTGTCACGAATGGGGTGGTCCGCTTTCCACACGAGCAAGTTGCTTGCCAAATCATATATTTTTTGGCAAACTTTGACATCTTCTGCTTTCTAACGTCCTCAGGCACATCGAATTTATGATAAGCAGTGAAAAACTGGAGCCCCGGAAGCTGCCGGAAGTCTGCTTTTACATACGTCTCATCATCCAAAACGAGGCAATGTGGTTTCGTCAACATCTGGGTGTAGAGCTTCCATGCACGTGTCTTACCTACCGTTTTCTGCCGTTCACCGTGATTAGGCGCCTTTTGGACTTTGTACGTGTGTAGTCCTTCACGGTTTTTAGCATCTTGAACGAAAGTTTTGGTTAGATTCAGTTTCTTCGCCACATCTCGAACTGAACCGTTGAGATTCCTCTTCAAAGCTTGAACTACTCGCTTGTGATCCTTAACACTATACGGAGATCCATTTTTGCCACTTTTTTCTTTGCGATCGATGATCAAACCATAGACTAACTCTAAGACCAGTAGGTTCCGAACAAATACGATTTTTTTCATAGCTCAGTCAGTACTAGCATATCGGTCCCAAGCTCGGTCCCGAGCTTAATAAAGCGTCCCTTATATTGAACTCACACGAACACACTCTCAAGTATTCTGTCAAAATTACACAGAAAATCAAAACAAAGGCGCAAATATGTATAGCAAGGTGCTGGCTACAAGGTGTACTTCGGACCAAGGGGTGCTACAACAGTGAACCAATTTCAAATCACTAGTTGCATATTGATTGCTGGTCAAATGTTCGTGGTACCGATTTAAAACACGAGACACCTCCCAGCTTCCTGCTGTTGGAACGATGAGAAAAATCCGGATTTTCGAGGTACGTGCGCAAAATTTCTTTGCGCCGCTGCTGTTCTTCCGGCTCCATCTTCGCAACGATTGCACATCTGGTAGTGAAACTTACACATCGTGAACAAATACACATTGAACTAATTCCACCCAAAATTTCAATAGAAAATACCCAACGTGTAAAATGTTACAGCCATTTAAAGTGGTGCATTTGATTCCGTACAACCTTTATGTTTTGAGAAAATATCATGGTTGAATTGATGTAATTTTGTAGTATTATCAGAATAAGTAAGATTTAAGTTCACGATTATTGCAATGTTCTGTAAAATGCTTCTATTAGATTAAGTCAGTCACCACCAAATATAACCCATCATTTAGTTTTAGATCACAAAACATAAGACCTTGATCGTAGGGTTTACTTATTGCAATTTTTATACCGTACCCGCTACCATCGATAACCCATACATTCGTAACCTCCTATGTACTTCGAACTAGGGACTGCGATCATACTTCGAATATACTTTACACCGTACATATCACTTATAAGTGTGGAGCTTTATATTTCCTCGGGAAAAGAATCACCCTCAGCGCTGTTTGCACAACTTACAACGTCAGTTGTTCGTTCACAAAAGTGGTGGAGCATGATGACGACTCAGTATGTCGAGCCTACTGTGATCGATGTGCTTCTAGTGATACCAACATTGACGACTTATATTATTTTCCCAAAGCGAGTCTGACTGCGTGCTGTGTTTGTAAACAACACTTAATTAACGTGGCACCACCTATATCTCACAATAAGATGAAATATTACCAGAAAATGTTCTAAGTGGATAATTTATTCTAAATATCTGGGTTATAAATATCTTAAGTAACATTTTGTGACTAACGATACTAGTAGTTTTAAAAATCCGAAAAATTACACTACAATCTTTTGATAATCGCTATAAGACTGTTCTCATATCAAGTGGACCACTCTTAAAATGATTGTTTTAGGAAATTTTAGAATAATAAAGTTTCAATACTATGTACAAGCAATCTCCATTCGCAACAAGAGGTTCTCATAACCTCTATAAGAATAACATTAACTAAAGCGTTTTGATTACGCTTTTATGAAGTCATCTGTGCACCAAATAAGATTTGTCAATCCTTGACAGCAGCTGCCACGTACTATCTAGTTTCTTAATTATGCTGTTCAAAAGGTAGACAGTAATTTTTTTTTTCTAAATTTCAATTTTAAAAGCTGTCGAATAATAAATTTAGATTGATGGTGTCATTGATAAAAAGTCTAAAATTAATGTTGACTGTTTAGCACACTGTTAAAAATAATGAATATTACGAGTGATATAATCCTTGTTGCCCATAAATACTTTGAGACTTTAACAACATATTACTCAATTGAATGCTCTATTTGATGTATTCACACTTAAAAATTATGAATTTTACACGAGACCTAATTCATGTTTGTAAATAGTCCGGGAACGTAAAGTCGGGGAATGTAATAGTCGGGGAACGTAAAGAAAGATTTCGTGTAAAATTATGTCTCCTGAAACTGAAACATACGCAATTCGACAAAAGATGTGTTCAGTTGAATTTATTTTCTCATCTCTTTCAACACATTGTTATGCGTCTCAAAACAAACATAAACAACGCAATTGTTTGTAATCTTCCATGCAAAAGGCCTGATTTCAGCGCATTTATGCCAAGTCTAGCATGCCTTTGATGTGCATTAGATTAACCAGAATATTAAATATTTATTTCAAACTGCGTATAAGGAAATGAAAAAGAATGTTTTACAATTCATTTTTTTCAGTGATAGACGGTTGCGCATCGTAACACACATAGTTCAATCACTTAAGATATTCATTACTCTGAACATCTGAACAATTTTTAGCATCCTCAAAATATTGGACGGAGGGCAACGACCAAGTTTCACATTATTTTATTTCATATGTTCTCAATAACTTGGAGATGATGAAACAAAATGAATCCTACACAGAAATTGTTTTTTAAATTTCATTGTGATGTAAATATCAGTATATAAATTTGTATTTCATTCCACACGGAGCAGCGACTTGTGTGTGTGTGTGTGTGTGTGTGTGTGTGTGTGTTTATATGTAATCACTATGTGCAAACATTTTTGTAATCACTATGTGCAAACATTTTTAGCCCTGGAGATTGAAGGTGACAGCTCTATTGAAAATCCAACGACCCATTTCAAGAATGCCTGTTTCTACACGTACATTCTGAGGTCATCTTCATGTACAATAAACCCCGCATGAAAATCTTCGCATATCAAATGGATATGTAAAGAGTTTTCACACTTCCAGAATCAAAAATGGCCATTCTTGATCCTGGCGTGTATATAGTTAATTTATATTTTTGATAATATGAAACGACCTCACCAATGTTCCTTTTCTGATGTTGGAAAGTTCGTCCGGATGCGGGAGCGGGCACTAAAAAACAAAAAATGGGGAAAAAACTACCGACACACAATCTATTTACAGAAACAGAACCATAACACACTAAGAGAGGGATTACATTCACAACTCCCTACGCAAATTACTCGAAAAACTATAATTTCACCATTTACTTTAGTTGAAAAAAGGAATATTTTTAATTTTATTTCCGCGAAAATAACGCAGCAAAAGCAAAACACGTCATTTTCAAAACACGGCTTGCTGCGATCCATTCCACACGAAACAGCGACTTGCATGAAAAAGTTTTAACAAAGACAAACCTTTGCAAACAACATTATCGAAAATTTATGTAATGTCCCAGAACTTTACATGATTTATAATGTCAATTTGTTTGTTTTGTGACGCTCTATTTATGTGCATTTGTGCAGAAATTCACACTACTTATTCGAGCTGTATACAGGATAAGAATAAGCGATCTTTTACCATGAAAATTCATGACATTTAGGACCTTTTTCATTAATTAAATGTAACTACCGCATCTTGATTTTTTACGGTTATTTGAACTAATTCCATGAGTTCAAAACTGGATTGAAGAAGTATTTCGATTTGCATTAACAATAGCAGCATTTGGCAAATGTCTTTTTGTGTTCCTCAACTAATTTTTACGTCATGTCATATAAAATGTGTTGTATGGATTGTCACGTTTTCCCATCAACATACGATTCACCAAAACTAACGGAAACGAGCTGTAATTTTAAAATGACAGTTACAGAAATTTACACATGGTGGGCACTCCAGCTTGGATGTCTGTTCTATGTGGTACTAGCACAGTGGTGCTCATCCAGCGGCCCGCCGAGGCGGCAAATGCGGCCCGCGATAGCATTTGAGAAATATGAGAACTTCATTGACTATGTAGCTACTTGCTGTTCGGTTTGAGTAGCATTTCTTAATGTGCAATAATTGTGATTCTCATAGTTTTATGTGAACAATTTTTACCGTGCTTGTTACACAGATGATGAATGACCAAAAAGGCGGGATAGAAAGAAAGAGAGAATGCAGTCATATTTTCGCTCCCGCAACCACAGGTTCATTCACATTCACCATTCAGTGTCTGTTGTCAATTGGTTCCGTTCTGCAGTCGCGTGCGTAGTTCTGAGAAATTTCGAGCAATTATTCAGTGAAAATGGAAGCCAGCACTAGCAAAAAACGGAAAGTGGCTGATGAAGGTCGTGTTTTCCAGGAGAAGTGGTCTGAAATGTTTTTCTTTACGTGCATTAATCAAAAACCGGTGTGTATGATTTGCAACGAAGCTGTTGCAGTTATGAAGAAATTTTATGTGAAGCGTCACTACGAGTCGGAACATGCGTCAAAAATGGATAAATATGTCGGTGTGGCGCGGGCTGAAAAATGTGCTGAGTTCAGGGGAAATTTGAGTAGCCAGCAAAACTTTTTTGTGAGAAGAAAGCAAGAAAACGAGTTGTGCACAAAGGCAAGTTTCGTTATCGCAGAAAAACTCACTTCCCATTCGAAGCCATTTTCTGATGGCGAGTTTGTTAAGGAATGTATGGAAGCTGTGGTTCAAATGATTTGTCCCGAAAAAAGTCGCATCTTTGCGCAAGTGAGTTTGTCGCGGGCGACCATCACCAGGCGGGTTGAAGACATTGCTGAAAATCTTGTGTTGAGTTTGAAGGAAAAAGTTGCCAGCTTTGAATTTTATTCAGTGGCGCTGGATGAGTGCACGGATATATCTGACACAGCTCAATTGGCAGTTTTTATCTGCGGCATATCTAAGAAATTTGAGGTGACTGAGGAATTGGCAAGCCTTTTCCCCATGAAAGGAACGATAAAGGGCATCGATATCTTTAATGCTCTGTGCGCTGTTCTAGAAAAGTTTGATCTACCGCTGAAGAAAATGTCCGGAGTTGTTACCGATGGAGCTCCCGCTATGTGTGGTATGTATTTAGTTTTCCATCTTATTTAAATTATTCAAGCTTTTACCGCAGTGTAAAGATGTACAAGCTCCTTAAAATTCTTGCCTAAAATGTTGTGCTATTTTGAACGTCGCCTTTTGATAGTACTGGCATGATCACATTTATTATGGACAGTTGATGTATTTGGCGCTGGCATCAGGCCGTAAGTTTATTTACTTCTTACTTGAAGGGTTGCATACAAATTGATGCAAAATATTCAGCTTTATCAGATTTACGGCCTTGGAAAATTTAGTACCAAGGATGGTGTTAAATTTTAGGTATTTTTCTTCATACATTTATGTTTGTTTAAATTTATTTATTTATTTATGAATTATGTTTGAGCTTGTTTGTCTGTTCTCTGTGCTTAATCATTTTATTACTGAAAAAAAAAATGTTTATTCATAGGAAAACATGAAGGTGCAATTGCCCATCTTCGAAAATTACCAGAAGTGTCAGAGCAATTCTCCCAGTACCATTGCATCGTGCACCAGGAGAACCTCTGCGCCAAAAGCGTGGGATTCAAAGATGTCATGAAAGATGTCATCAAAATAGTTAATTTCATCCGATCGAACGCATTGAACCATCGAGAATTTCAGGTTCTTCTAGGAGACACGGATGCAGAATATGGTGACGTACCATATTATACTGAGGAACGTTGGCTGAGCAGGGGAGAGGTGCTGCGACGCGTATTTGATCTTCAGAAAGAAATCGTCGAATTCATGGAGAGCAAAGGTAAATCAGTGAAGTTTTTCGATAATGCGAAGTGCGTAACAGATCTGGCTTTCCTGACTGACATTATAACGCACCTGAACGATTTGAATTTAAGTCTCCAGGGTAAAGGCAAATTGATGCACAGCATGTTTAATCAAATCAGTACATTTGAAAACAAACTCGTGTTGTGGGAGTAACAGATGAAAATTCTAAATTTTGCCCATTTCCCTACTCTCCGAAAATGCAATGTGACGTTGACTAAAAAATACTTTGACGCACTCCAAACAATGAAAAATGATTTTTCTCGTAGATTTGGAGATTTCAAAGCGCATGACAAAATTCTAAAACTTTTTTCTGCTCCATTCAGTGTTGATGCTGAACAAGCCCCAGATAATATCCAAATGGAACTAATTGAGTTACAGTCCGACACGGAAATGCGAGAAAAATTTGATCGACATGATTTGTTGGAGTTCTATGCCAAATTCGTTCCGGAAGAGCGCTTCCCAGAGCTGCGAAATCATGCTCTTTTCGTAGCTTGTTTGTTTGGATCCACATACATTTGTGAACAACTGTTTTCCGTGATGAAGCAAGTAAAGTCAAAAGCAAGAAATAAGATAAGTGATGAACATTTGGACAATTCATTGCGTATTTCGACCTCTATCATGAAGGCTGATCTCGATAAGCTTGCTCAAGAAAAGTGTAAGTGAATTATGTATTAAAATGCGAAAAGTTTTTTTTATTGATTTTCAAATAAATTGAATGTGATATAAATCTACATTTTGTTGTTTGTAATTTTTTTATTTTGGAAGAAAGAGCATTGCTCTACATTTCAGGTACATCTACTAGTAACGTGTCCTCAAAATAAG